>JAQZBX010110266.1:0-10387 GCA_029593785.1 Cabassous unicinctus
GAGATAGAATGTGGGTTAAGAATGGGAGCTGATGCTTAATGTATGTAGAATTTTTAATAAGGTTTGTCATATAAATGCAAATGAATAGTGTTGATGGTAACACATTATAGTAACTACAACTAATGCTACTGATTTAGTCTTTTTTAAAAGATTCACCATATTATTATTTTAATGGTAAAATATAATAAAAATTTTTAAAAAAAATATTTTAATGGAATAAAGCATATTAAGCAGAAAAGCTATGTAGTGTTTATAATTCCACAAGAAATAAAAAAATCCAAAGTTCATTTCTTTGAAAAGCTCATAGAACTCTGCCAAATTTGTCATTTGTCATTTGAGTGTTTGGAGTTAATGCACAATCCCATTAGAAAATAAGTATGAGATAGTTATATTAGAAAATTGAGAAAATCTTGGTATTTTGAAGAAGTGTAATATGATTAAAAATATTTTTAACCTCTAGATTAAAGAACAGAGATGCTTATCCTTTCATAATAGCCCTCTTATCCAAATTTATATACTCATTAATTGTTTAGTAAGTTATATGACATTGTATTAAATACTGGGAAAACATGTAATAAGTAGAGAAATACAATAACCAGGTATAATAAGGAATATTTTTGAGATACAGTTATGATTATCTAATACATATATTAATTTTGATAATCTTATGCATTTGTATATTGTTAACTGTCTATAAACAGGGAAAATGATCTTTAATAATTATTTATGGATTTCTAATAACTGTTTTGTTACTCCTCCATTATTTTCTGTATTACAATTGTAAAATGATTACATATATTTAGAATAATAAAATTTAATCTCATGCTAATGTGAAGTTCCAACTATTACACAAGCATAAAGACAAATACCAACACTATATTCCCAAGATACGTGTTTATTGCCTCTATCTATCCTTCCAACCATCTATCAGCTTTATCTACCTCTTCAAAGAATGTGTGTGTGTGTATGTGTGATAATGGGGTATTAGAAATAAATCAATTTTAATTTTTTTCTGACTAATGTGAGATATTTTTCTAATGAATAAGAGAAGTTTAAAGGACAGAATTAGTGACAAATGCTTAAAATGAGGAACTCAAAAGACAAATATGTGTGAGACAAAATGATTGGAAGAAATGTACTTGAAATGACTACATCTCATCATTCCATGAGAACATGTGACAGATATTCTAAATCCAAACAGCATCAGATATTGCCCTAAGGGAAAAAAAGGAGGAAATACTAATTGTTTATTCAATTATTTTTACTTTTTGAATGAGTATGAGCATTTCTCAGTTGATACTTTTGGGAAATTCAGGTGATTTCACTCCCCTTAAACTCAAGTCAACTCTCCCAGTTTATTGGTTCATTGAAAACATTTCAACTGACATGAATTCTTCATTATACCACAAATCATAGGACATCCATACTCACAGCACAGTCCTCCAACAAAAGCAAAGACTGCTTAGCCCATTAGGTTTATGAATATACAAATGGAACACATCTACACATTTCATATAACAGTGAAAATTGGTATTACATGGAAATGAAGTCAATTAAAAAGTACCTCAATTCAAAAAAATTAGAAGGATGTGTGAAAATAATACATATGAAAAGAAGAATCCAATTAAAAAGGAATATAAAAGGAAAACAATAAATCTTTAAGCCTTTTCATATATAATGGTTGGAATAATTCAAATGCAGTAAAGGAAATGACAAGAAAATAAATGTAATATGTAAGGTCAGAAAGGGATTTAAAACAAGAAGCACAAATATTTTATGAAAAACAGTATGTTCTGTACCATTAGTTTTGAAGGAATTTTTTTTAAAAAGTATAGCTACAAATAAATATGGATGCACCAATTGCCTGAGAGGATGTGGAATATTAAAATACTGATATATTGTTGGAGTGTGTCTATAAGCTGACACGACTTCTTTGGAAAATCATTTGACATTCCACATGACAGAATAACCCAAGAACAATGATCACTGTAAGCCAGCCCCAGAATGCCAGTCTTTAGGAAGAAAGCATTGCCTTGATGACACCTTAATTTGGACTTTCTTCATAAGCTAGTAAATTCCCTTAGTTTAAAACAAATGGAAAATTCAAAAATACTTGGAAATTAAACACAATGCTCAAACAAAGAGTGGGACCAACAAGAAATCACAAGAAAAGTAAAGAAAATCTTCAGGTGAATGAAACTGAAAACACTACATACCAAAATTTAAGGCATGGGAGAATGTATAATTCTAAATGTTACATTAAAAAAAAGTAAAGATATCATTAAGAGGCCTTATCTCATCAATAAAGGATTTAGAAAATAGAGCAAACTAAACCCAATGGGAGTGAGGGAAAGTAATGCCAGAGATTACAGTGGTGATAAAAAGGGATTTAAAAAAACCCCGATAAAATCAATGAACTAAAAGTTGTTCTTGAACAAGTTAGGCAGACAAAGAATAAAAGAAATATGATGCAAATAACTAAATTAGAAATGAAAAGAGGAATATTACTACCAATGGCATTGAATTAAAGGAATTATAAGAGAACACTATGAACAACTGAATGACAAAATTAGATAACTGATGAAAGAGACAAATTCCTAGACACACCTAACTTCTCTGACTCAAGAAGAAAGAGAAGATCTCAACAGACAAATAAGAAGTAGAGAGATTGAATCAGTAATCAAAAACCTTCCAACAGGAAAAATCTCAGGAGCACTTGGGTGTGAAGTTAGTTGCTAAAAGGTTCATTGTAGGAACAAAAGCCCAGTCACAACAAAAACTTTCAGCAGATGACTGCTTTAATACTTAGATAGCACTAAAGGTCCAAAAGAGCAGAGCAAGAGATCTCATAATCCCATAGGGAGGCCAACTGCTCACATTAATGTTGGATGGCAGCTAAACATACTCCACTACATGTCAAAGAGAAGAGATACCTGTATTGCTCAAGAGTGGGTATTTATACCACCAGCAGGGAAGGGACCTTCCATTGAAAGTTCCTGTCTTGATAACCAGCTGGAATTGCTTGTTCTTGGTTTGTGTTTTGAGATATGGTCAGGCTGTTCTTCACTTGGGGTCATACCTTGGGATGGTGGGAGAGGGCCATTATGGTCCACTAGCCATAAGTATCTTGGTGTGGTCCCTTTGGAATTGGCACCTAAATGCCCATTTTGGGCTCTGGCTTGTAGTTGATATCTCTCTTGGAAAATGGTTGATTGAGCCTCTTTAATGAGAGAGGTATTTCATCTTCTTGGGCCTATAATTTCATGGTTTCAAAATTTCCATGGGCAATTTGTTTGTGGATCCACCAAGTAGTAGAAGCAGCTATGGGAACTTCAGTTATTTCAAAGACATCACTAAGGGTGCATTCATAGTCCTAATCCTCCAGACAGGACTCATCCTCTACCTCTCTCCCAGGAGGAACTCCAACCTTGTCAAATTAGAAAAGCATATCACTGCATCCTTTTTCAGCTAGGCCATTCCAGTGATGTTCATTGTGACATGGGTCCTTCCCATGCACATTAACATGGGAAACATAGATGGTGCTTTTCCACTCCACCAATTGTTTTCAAAGGTCCTTATCCCAAAAAAGGGAGTTTTGATTCTCCAATTGCATTCCTTCCATAAATCCGATAAGACTGCTAAGGCATTGGTCAGGTCCCAAGTTCAGTAAATGGATACATCATTGTGCTTGGGTCTGGGTATTCCAGGGCTAAGAGGACTGCCACAAAGGCAAGGGAACAGAGACTTCATATTGACTGATTAATCATTGAACCAGCACTGAGCATCTGGTGGAACTTCTTTAAGCCAGTGACCCCAGTATGCCATTGAAGAGAGGGAATTGCCCTCATCTGGTGGTGAACAGGATCATTATGTGTTTTTTTTTTCACCATCCACTCATTCAATTGTGTCACTCCCTGCAAATCTGAGAAAGCATGATCCTGAAAGCACCACATCCATTTCATGATACTCTATTGTTGGGCACTGCCTGGTGATCAGGCAGGATAATGTCTGTTAGCCAGGACTCAGGATATGATGGGGATTTCTGGCCTCAGCAGCACCTGGGAGCCCTTGGTGATCCATTATGTTTCTATCAAGTCCAATAGCATGCAGAATTTGCCCCTCAAAAGGAGAGTAATGCTGGGCTGTGTCTGGGAACATCTTTTAAAAAATTCCCAGGAATCTGTGCATTCCTCTTTTTCCCTCCTTTTCCTAGAGGAACTTGTTGGTGTGGGACTGGGTGGGAGAAAGTTGTAGCTCAAACATAGATCCAGGCTCTAAAGGTTAAAAAAAAAGCCACTTTTACTCTATCAGGGCCTTCTCTTCCTCCCTTTCCCAGTGGAAAATACCTACTTTTCATGTCACTTGATATAGGAATTCCATGAGGATACCAAGATGAGGCCAATATGCATATAGCCCCATCAAATACTGTGCCTCCTTTTTGGAGGTGTGTGACTTTAGAGATTGTAATTTGTCCCATAATGAGACATGGAACTGATGCTGGTCTCCAGCCCATATGTTACTGTATTAGTCAGGGTTTTCTATGGAAAGAAAACTCACAGGAGATATCTGTAAATAATATGAGATTTTATCAAATTATCTTATGTGGCCATGGGAACACACAAGTCCAAATTCTGTATGACGGTCTGCAAGCCATGAAGGTCTCCAGTGAATTCCCCAGAAGATGATGGCTGTATGAAGGAGAGATAGAAATTCTCTTTCTATATATATTTTTTTGCCTAACAATGTCAGAAACACACTAAACCCTTCCATAATAGGGTGCAGGTCTTTGGGTAATATTCACTCTTAAACTTGCAATTCTTCAATACCACAACATGAAACTAATACAATTTATGTCCTATATTAAGGGGAAAGAATATGAAAGAAAACAGAGATATTTATGTATATATACAAACCATATTAATAACAATACAAGGAACAAATATTCATGGCCAGTTTAATCCTCATTTCTGTAACTAGTCATGTAGTTGAAGTTCGTATTTATCACTACTTTCTTCCACTATTCATTCCATGTTTCCTTTAACCTCAGCAAGCATCTCAGTTGGCCATGGTTTGATGTCTAGTGGGGTGAACCAAACCTTCATTCCTGAAGTATCTGGGACATTTTTAGTCCTGCCAGGTTTAGGTTGTTGAAATTTTCCACAGACTTTAGTTACAGGACATGGTAATACTCAAAGATGCCCTAGAAGGTCTCCTGTATTCTAGGTAAATTCTTCTTTACTTTCTTTGTGTAGTTGCGGTCCTAGTTCCCCTTGATAGTCAGGATCAATCTCCCAAGCCCATGTAATAATTGCCTTTTTGCCAATTGTTTCAGAGACATGAGGAGCCCAAATTGACCAGGTGGCACACTTAAATTACAGTTCAATGGAATCACTGTTGTGTTTCCTGGTGAAAGCACTCCTCCTTTTGGAATTAAGACCTGTAGACCAGCAGAGCTTAAGGCTCCAGGGACAGGAAGCAAAAGTTCTCCTAGTGGGTAACTAGGTGTGGCCGTTTCGCAATTTGATGTAATTATGAATTCCAAAAATATAAATGGATCATGCTTGTAAACTGATCTGTTAATCTGGGCATGCTTGATTTATGATTGGGGCATAGACTGGGCCTCATCAATAGGGCATTCAGCCCTACCCCTTGGTGGTTGGGGAATCAAATAAAAAAGGCATGGCAAGAACAGTGTTAAAGCAGTTTTTAAGAAGCAGTTATGATGTTGGAGAGAAGGCCCCGGAACAAGAGAAGCAAGCCGTTCACCTGATTGTCTACAGCTGACCTTGTGGAGGAAACAGGGACTAAGCCCTGAGAGAAATGCAGCCCAAGGAAGAGAGGAATGCAAGAAGTTTGAACCCTGGCAAACGTAGGCAGCTGTCTTGCTCTAACACATGGCAATGGACTGTGGTCAGAGAAGAAACTTAACGCTTTATGGCCTGGTATCTGTGGACTTCTACCCCAAATAAATACCCTTTATAAAAACTAACCCATTTTTGGTATTTCACATTAGCACCCCTTTGGCTGACTAATACAGAATTTGGTACCTAGGAGTGGGGAAGTGCTTTTGCATATACCAAAATGTTGGAACGGTTTTATAAATGGGTAAGGGGTATTTTTGGAGGAATTGTGAAATGCTTGATGGAAAAGGTCTAGATCACTTTGAATGACTATTGATAGTAATATGGATGCTAAAGAGACTTTCTATGATGCTTTAGAAGTAAATGATAAAACTATCATTGGAAACTGGAGGAAAGGCAATCCATGTTTTAAAGTTGCAGGGAACACAGCAAGATTAACTCCTGGTATTATATGGAAGACAGAATTTGAAAATGGCAAACTGGAGCATTTTGCAGAAGAACGTTCCAAGGTAAACTTGGAGAATGTGGCTTGGCTTTTCCTTGCAACTTATAGCAAAATACTAGATGAGCGAAATACACTAAGGACTGAACTTTTGGGCACAAAGAAAACAGAAACTGATTCCGGAACTTCCAAGTTTCTGGAAATCAAATTCCCAGATGAAAATGCTCTATTTGAAGACTTTACTAAACTTGGAACTCGTAACTCAGAATTGAAGATGCAATTATCTCAGCAAGACTTGTGGAAAGTCTTACTGTCTGATGGCTTGGACCCCTGCTTCTTACATGCTAAACCAACAAAGTTTTTCAGAGAGCTGTATAAACAAAACCACTGTCAGCTTGGACAAAAGAGGACATGGTAAGGAGAGATTGAAGGAGAATCAGCTTTAAGAAGAAACCTGTGGAAGCAGTGATCTGGAATTAAGACATCTCCTTGGGCCAAAAGAGGAGCCCCACGCATGTATACAGACAGGGTGAGTTTGCCCCTGCAGTTGAAGAGGGTGGATGTTCCTTCCTGATGTTCTGGAAAAGTTTTGATGCCCTATGGTGCAGAGAGGGTGAGTTTTCCCCAAGCAGTTGTAGAGGGTGGATGTCCCCACCTGATTTCATGGGAAAGTTTTTCTATCCCAGGGTGCAGAGAGGTTGGAGCACATTCCTCAATGTTTAGGGCAGTTAAGGTCAACACCCTAGAGGTCTGAGAGGGCTGTACCTGTCCCCCATGGATTAGAGAAGGCCAGGTGGTCAACCCATTGCTCTGAGAGGGTTGAACCTGTATGCCAAAGGTTAGGGAAGGCCAGGTGGTCAACTCGTTGCTTTGAGAGAGATGAACCTGTATGTACTAGGAGTGCTAAGACTCTAACCCAAAAAGTGAGTAAGGTCTGGCAATCACCCCAACACTTTTGGAGGGTGAGGTCTGGAGCTTGGTCGACACCCAGATGCTTGATGAGGATGGAACCAAGAAAATGGACATTGGGCAAGCCTGTGGAAAGGGTGGGTTCCCATGTGGCACTAAGGAGAAGAAATCATCTTCTTAAGAATGACTCTCAGACTTTGAAATCCCATGGAGGATGCCCTGCAGGTTTACTGAACTGTAGAAGATCCATGACTCATGTTTAAAATCCCAATTGCTCCTTATGATATTGAAAATATTTATCCTTTGTCTTTCCATTTGTGTATTAGAAGGAGTTAAATGGTTTTGTAAGTTTCAGAGGTCTATAGCAGATGGGATTTTGCCTCAAGATGACTTGTATTTGTTTAAACTGCCTATGATATGATTTTGTACATGAATTTTTACTGATTTAAGTTTTTTTTTGAATACTGTAATGTATTTTTGGAATTCAGAGGGTGGAATGTGGCCGTTTGGCAATTTGAAGTAATTATGAATTCCAAAAATATAATTGGATCATGTTTGTAACCTCATCTGTTAATCTGGGCATGATTGAGTTATGATTGGGGCATTGACTGGGCGATGTCAGTAGGGCATTGAGCCCCACCCCTTGGTGGGCAGGGAATCAAATATAAAGGGCATGGCAAGAACAGAGTTGAAGCAGTTTTTAAGAAGCAGTTTTGATGTTGGAAAGAAGGCCCCAGGAGAAGAGAAGCGAGCCGTTCACCTGATTGTCTACAGCTGACTTTGTGGAGGAAACAGGAACTAAGCCCAGAGAGAAACACAGCCCCAGGAACAGAGGAACCCAAGAAGCCTGAAACATCTGCAGCTGTCTTGCTCTAACGCGTGCCAATGGACTGTGGTGAGAGATGAAAATTAATGCTTTATGGCCTGGTATCTGTGGATTTCTACCCCAAATCAATACCCTTCAAAAAGACTAACCCATTTTTGGTATTTCACATTAGCACCCCTTTGGCTGACTAATACACTAGGGATAAAGGTGTATGGTATCCCTCCCAATTCCATTCCTTGTTTCCTGGACTCATAAGCACTGGCTATGGGAAAAAGATTATCATAGAATGGACACTGATTTAGAACATACACAATCTTCTGGAAAGCCTTGCCAAAACTCCGTAAAATAAGGTCATCTATTTGGCACTGTAATTGAGTCTTCAAAAGGCCATTCCACCATTCTATCAAACCAGTTGCTTCAGGATGATGGGTAACCTGGTAAGATCAGTGAATTCCATGAACATGTGCACAATTTCCACACATCATTTCCTATGAAGTGAGTTTCTTGATCAGATTCAATGCCATGTGAAATACCATGGCAGTGGATAAGATATTTGATAATTCCATGGATTGTAGTTTGAAAGAAGAATTGCATTTAGGAAAGACAAACCTACATGTGGAGTATATATTTATTCCCGTTAGAAGAAATCACTGTCCCTTCCATGATGGAAGTGGTCAAATGTAATCAACCTGCCAGTGGCAGGCTGACCACCTTGGGGAACAGTACCATATCTGGGGCTGAGGGTGGGTCTCTGCTGCTGGCTGATTGAGTATTTACCATTGGCTGTAGCAAGATTGGACATGGTGAGGGCAAGTCTATGTTGCTGAGTCTATGCATAACCTCCATTCCTACTGCCATGGTCACTCTTCTCATGAGTGGCTGGGGAAAGAGACTGACTAATATCCACAGAATGGGTCATCTTATTCACTTAATTATTAAAATCTTCCTCTGCTGAAGCCATCCTCTGGTGAGCATTCACATGGGACACAAATATTATCATGGTTTTTGCCTACTCAGAAATGACTAACCACATACCTCTTCCCCAGGCTTCTTTGTCACCAATGCTTTTTAAACCTGTTTTATCCAAGTCCCTGACCACACATCCAAACCATTGTCAGAAGCCTATTTATTAATGTATAAATATACCTCTGGTCATTCCTCCTTCCAAGAAAAATTAACAACCAGGTGCACAACTTGAAGTTCTGCACACTGAGAAGTTTTCCCCTCATCTCTGTCCTTCAAGGAGGTTCCAGAATGGGACTGGAATGCTGCTAGTGTCCACTTTTTGTTGATACTTGCATATTGTGCAGAACCATCTTTAAAGCAGGACTGAGATTTCTCTTCCTCAATCAACTGATTATAAGGGACTTCCCAAGAAGTCATAGTTGTTTGGGAATGAGAAACTAATGTGGCAGGAGTGGTGGCCTTGGGTATTTGGAAAACTTCCTCATGTAACTTACCTGTGCCTTCAGGACCTGCTGAAGTCCTATGTCATATATACCATTTCTACTTTATGATGGAGTGCTACTCTGCATATGCAACTTTATGGTTTGGTGAGTCAGACTTTACCCAGCTCATGGCAGGCAACTCAGGTCTCATGGTAACTTGATGGCCCTTGGTTAAGCCTTCAGTCTTTACTAGGTCCCAGTAACAGGGATTTGCTCCCCAATCCTAAGGGTCTGCATTGTGATTCTCCTATAGGGACCTGCCAAAGACTGTAGATGGCATCTCTATTTTTCCACTGATACTTTCAGCACCACTGGATCTGCTGGCTTATATAGACCAAGTGGCAGGGAATCTTGTACTGCAGCCTGGACCTGTTGTATAGCATCCTCTTTTACTAGTACCCAATCAAAACTGGCAGGTTTCTGGTCACTCAGTAAATGGGTCAGAGTAACACACCCAAACAAATAATATGTTTTCTCCAAAATCCAAATAGTCCAACTAAGCACTGTGCCTTTTTTTGGTCATAGGAGGGGACAGATGCAAGAGATTATCATTCACTTTAGAAGGGATACATCATCATGCCCCACAGCACTGGACACCTAGAAATTTCACCAAGGTGGAATTTTGTTGGATTTATCTCTCATCCTCTCTCATACAAATGCATTACAAAGATGGCAGTCTATAAAAGGTAAAGTTAAATCTTCTATAAATTTCCCTTCTTCTTTTGGCTTTAAGGATAGTTGTATATCTATAGTTCCTGGAAAATGGTGAGATTGATTAAGATAAATTGGGTAAGATTCATCATCCCAACTTAACAGCTCTAAAAAAGGTGGGTTGGTTATGTATGCCCAATAAGTGTAATTATGATGTGGTATCTTACCTTGACCTAATACTTTACCTATA
>JAQZBX010110267.1:0-10387 GCA_029593785.1 Cabassous unicinctus
AGAAGAGAGAAGACTTGGTGATGATCCACTTTCTAGAAAGGTGCGAATAAAAATCATTACATTTATTCTGTTTTTATGTGTTGTAAGTTTATCGGCCAGTTTTCTTGCATGATAAAGTATGCCGTAGGTTTGGTGTTTTAAATCAGTTACATTAGTTGCCTTTTTAAAAACATGGTATTGATTTGTTTTTCCAAAGACAGAAGCTTCCTAAGTCAAAGAAAAAAACAGACTTGTCTTAGTAAAGCTGGGGTTTTAAGGCTTCAGTTTAGAATATGTGTCAGTAAGAATGAATCTCAAACTAAGAATTTTTCAAAAGATAGCATTCTTAGTGCTTTGAAAGGGACTGTTCTACCAGTGTTCTTGAAAGGAGTCGCTATGACTTCATAGAACATGGTGTGGTGGGTTCTCTAAATCCTTGGTACTCAGTTGGTGCACTAAGCAGTATCAGCATCACCTGGGTGCTTGTTAGAAATGCAGAATCCCAGGCCCAGCCCTGAACCTTCAGAATCTGCATTTTGATAAGATTCCCACATGATTTAAGTGCTTTTATGTGTATATATTTAATATGTACCCATGTCTAAAACTGACCTTTCTCCCTCTGTTTTCTATCTCCTGAGTTCTCTCTTCTGATTGGTGTTACTGTTATCCATGTAAATACAGTTTGAAATCTACCCCTGCTCTCCCCTTTCTGTCCCTACAGTTAGTCCCTTAAGTCACATCTTTTCCTTTTGCCTGTGTTTCTTAACTAATCTCCCTGATGGTAATCTTTCTCCCAGCTTAGATGTTCTACTTTGTGGCCTGTTTCGTTTTTCATAATGCATATTTGATTGTATACCTGCTCTTGGGATTAAAACTTTCTTTGGTTGCTTCTCATCATCAAGAGTCAAAGGTGTAAAAACATTCAAGGCTGTTTTTGTCCGTTCATCTGCCACCAATTCCTTTTTCTGAATCACAGTTGCTTTAACCATTCTATTCTGAGCTGGGTTGTTTTTTGTTTTTTTTTTAAGGTACTTAGGACTGGGGATTGAACCCCCGGTCCTTGTATGTGGGAAGCTGGCACTTAATCACTGAGCCACATTGGCTTCCCTGAGTTGGTTTTCTCCTTTGTTTTGTTTGTTTTATTTTTTTCAGGAGGCACCGGGAACGGAACCTGGGACCTCGCATGTGGGAGAGAGGCACTCAAGCGCCTTAGCCACTTCAGCTCCCTGCTTTGTTGTATCTCTCATTGTCTTTCCTCTTTGTGTCTCTTTGTTGCATCATCTTGTCGCGTTAGCTGGCTGTGCCTGCCCAACGAGCCAGCTTGCTCTCTTGCTTCTCTTCTCTAGGAGGCACCGGGAACCAAACCTGGGACCTCCCATGTGGTAGGCAGGTGCTCATTCGCCTTGAGCCACATCTGCTTCCTGAGCTAGTTTTAGTTTTGTTTTCTATATCTGCGACATCAGCATGCTCTTTTGCCTGGGGTGTTCACTTTGCTTGAGCAAAACACTGCTTGTTTTTTAAGAGGTTAGCAGCTAAAGGATTTCTTGCATGCCTTTTCTCTGATCGCTCCTTTATCTGTACCACACCTGTATAAAATGCGTATCTTTAATTGAAGGTCTTGGTAATTATTTTTAATATCTGCTTTAAAGCTTTTTGTCTTTTCTACTCTTCCTGCTAACTTCTAGGTTTTTGTTTTTTCTAGTCTTCCTGCTAATTTCTAGTTTTACTTCATTGTCAGTGAACGTGGCCTGTATGATTTCTCACTTTCTGGAATTTAATACATATTTCCTCCTGTCCTAAAACATGGTCACATATTTACTTTCTTAATGTTCAGTGTGTGAAAAGAATGAATGTTCTTTTTCTGTTGGGCACAAAGCTCTGTGTGTATTTATGAAATCGAGTTGTTGATTGTGTTATTTCCATCCTGTTACTTCATGGGAACTTCATCTTCTGAGGAAGATGTGTCATTTACCTACTGTGATTATGGATCTCTGCTTTTTCCGTTTAGTTAGCATTTGCAGACTCTGTTCATCCTTTTGTTCATTTTCAACGTTTTGTTTTTGTTTCTTTGGCCCTCCCCCTTCCCTTTCAAATGGAGTTTATTCACATTTAACATGGTAACTATTTGTCTTATTCCTAACATTAGGTTTGGAGCTTTCTGTTTGCTTCCATGTACCTGCCACTCCTTCCTTCCTGTCTTTCACAAATTTAGGAATTTTTTTTCCCCTCAGTAGGAGGTACTGGGGATTGAACCCAGGACCTTTGTACATGCAAAGCAGATGCTCAACTACTGAGCTACACCTATTCCCCTTATTTTTATTTTCTTTATTCCTTCAGTGATTACAAATAATTCCTACCCCTAATCTTTCTAAACTTTATCCTCTCAGTTTTTTTTCTCGAGAATATCTCTTTCTCAGGTGAACAGTGGTTCTTCAGTTCAAAATCATCTTCCCTTGGAGGCATTGCTTCACTGCTTCACTGTCTTTTTAGTACACAGTATAAGAGAATTCTTGATGACTAGTCTTGGTCTTGTTTCTTATTGTATTCCTTGGAAGCTTTTAGAATTTTCTCTATCTTTGGTGTAAAGATACTGATTCCTGTTCAATTGATAACTTCATCAGCAGGGCCCCTTCTGCTTTTTCATCTTATCCATGGATTTGAAATTTTGGCAAATTGTATCCTTTTTTTTTTTTTTTTTAAATAAGGCTTTTATAGTCATCTTTAAAATCTCTCTTAAAATGTCCTTTCATGGCTTGAATTTTTCTTTTGAATTTAATTTGCAAGGCAAGTGTGGGGGGTTAGGGAGCTTGTCTTCTGTTTTCTTCTGGGTATGACATTCCTTGTAGTTGGCATTGGCTGTTTGTGTCTTCTTCCACAATGCCCACTTGAGAAAGTCTCTCAGAACAACTCCCTTCTAAGAGCCATCCCAGAGCCAGTAGCTAAGATGGCAGGGGACTGGCCTATTACCTGGCCATACTTGTCCTTCACCGCCTCTCATCTGTAGAGGTTACTGGAGAGTTTGGTTGTCAAAATGCACTATCTTTTTTTTTTTTTTTTTTAAATAGTGCTCCTCTCATTCACCTACTCATTACATTAGTAAGAGGGTATCATGTTTAAATTTTGGATCAGGTTGTACCAGGTTTATGTTTTAACCATAAAGATGTTGAGTATCTTCTCACACCCTTTCCATAATTTTTAATGATAGCAGAGTATTTTGAAGTGGGAAATAAATTTAGCCATCTCCTATTAGATATTTCATTTATTTCTGCATTTTTTTTGCTCAGTAGTCACTGTGGTATACATTTTGGGGCATTTGGCTTTTTTCACGTAGTCTCAAAAGAGAATTTCTAGGTCACAGGAAAGTTCTGTGGGCATTTTAATGGCTCTAGGTGAGTGCTGCCAGGTTGCTTTCCAGTAGTGGTGGTTTATCAAATTATAAGTCACACACAGTACATGAAGATGCCATTTTCACTGAATTCGTACACCAGCTTTAAAAAATAGTGAAATTTAAAAATGAGATCTCTAATATAAGTACAAATATGTTTGGCTGGTGATATCAGTAGTTGTAACAATAAAATGTTGCAATGTATTGTTATTGTTTCCACTTATCTGCTTCCTGTGGTTTTGCTTTGTGTCCTCTGTCTTTTTTAGGAGGCACTGGGAACTGAACCCAGAACCTCCCATGTGGGAGCTGGGTGCCTAACTGCTTGAGCCACATCCGTTCCCCTGTATTGCTTCTTAATGTTGCCAATGTATTGTTTCTTTGCAACTTTGTTCCATATAGGACTCTCGTTGGGGAGATAGAGATTCAGAAGGCACGTGGAGAAAAGGGCCTGAAGTGGAGTCTGAGTGGAGAAGAGGCCCACCAGAAAAGTAAGTGGAGTTATGGAGCAACTAATCATAGCGTCCTATTAATATCTTATCTGTGGGTTTTAAAATTTGGTTTATTTTGTTGTGGCTGGAAAAGGAGAGTCTGTGAAGAAGTGTATGCATGCCTAAGTACCACTGAAAAGTTTTTAGCAGTTTACTTCCAAATTACTGCCTTCTAAATTTCTGGAGAAATCTAAATATTTCTTTTTTTCAAATTCCCTAATTGAACAGTATTGGGTTTAGAGTAAGAGCAAATAGGTTCCACAATATATTTTTCTTTACTTTAAATATCTTAAGTAGATTGAACCATCCTTTAAAATAATTGCTAATGGTAGGCATGAATGCTGGCCAAATGCTTGGTAAGAAATTAAATTTTGAAAGATTATCATAGAAGATTGAGAACTTGCCAAGGTATTCTAGGTAAAGTGCCTTTCATTTTTAGGCAGTTGTCTGCTTATTGATTTAATTGTTGATATAATATATTGGATTTCTATTATTTTTTATTAGGATAACATATTCTTCTAGGATCAGGATTATTGAATTTAAACTTTTAAACATAAGTGAAATAAAAAATATTCCAAAAAAAGATATGGTTTTTTTCACTTACTCTTAAAAATGTTGGACTTGTTGCACTTCAGGGAGTGGAGACGAGAAGGGCGTGATGAGGAGAGGCCTCTTAAAAGAGATGAAGATCGACCAAGACGTTTGGGGGATGATGAAGAGAGAGAGTCTTCTGTGAGACCTGATGATGATCGGATTCCCCGGCGTGGCACAGATGATGACAGAGGCCTTAGACGTGGTCCTGATGAAGACCGCTTCTCCCGCCGTGGGGCAGATGACGAGAGGCCTCTCAGACGAATTGGCGATGAAGACAGGGGAAGCTGGCGTCACGCAGATGATGACAGGCCTCCTAGACGGGGACTGGATGAGGACAGAGGAAGCTGGCGAACGGCCGATGAGGACAGAGGACCAAGACGTGGGATGGAGGAGGACCGGGGGCCTCGGCGAGGCGCTGATGATGAGCGATCATCCTGGCGCAACGCTGATGATGACCGGGGCCCCAGGCGTGGGTTGGATGATGACCGGTGCCCCAGGCGCGGGTTGGATGATGACCGGGGCCCCAGGCGGAGCATGGATGATGACAGGGGTCCCAGGCGGAGCATGGATGATGACAGGGGTCCCAGGCGCGGGTTGGATGATGACCGAGGACTTTGGAGGAATCCCGATGATGATAGAATTTCTAGGCGTGGTGCAGATGATGATCGAGGGCCTCGGCGAAACTTGGATGATGACCGACCCTTGAGACGTGCTGATGACGATCGGTTTCCCAGACGGGGTGATGACTCGAGACCTGGTCTCTGGAGACCATTTGGCAAGCCAGGTAAATTTTAGGAAACTAGATTGGACATGTTACAGAATCCACTTGATATGTTAATATATATAAAAAGTGAAATATTAACGGGTAAATGACATACTGAGACTGAGCTATTAATCGTTATCACTTTCTAGATGATCTGGTCCTTTTTTCCCCCAAATCTTCCCTTAAATACTGTGCAGTAGCTTTTATGTCAAAAATTTGTCTTTCAGAGGTGGGTGCAGCTGACGGGGACACGGCACCAATGAACTGAGCCCCCAAGCTGCACACCCCGAGGTGCCCCCTCCATGCCCAGGTGTTCGGCCTGATGCCTCCAAACCAGGGGCTGCTCTAGAAAGAGCCAGAGTCTTCATTTTTATTTGTTTTGTTTTGTTTCTCACAGTTAATCACTGGTTTCCAACCTAGTGACCAAGAAGTACAGGTTTATTATTTGTATTTTCCTTATGGGCCTCATTTATTGGAAGATTGTAGCTTTTCGGGTGGTGGTGAAGAAATAATAACTTATTAAAAAAAAAAATTTGTCTTTGATACCCTTTCTCCCCACGAAAAGAAATTAAGTAACTTCACACTCTTTCTGTATTAGTGAATCTGTGTTCTTTGTGCCTTGTTGACTGTTTCTTTGTAGGCTCTTCTTCCTATGCCCATCCTTTAAGTATTGGAGTTCTTCAGGTTCTGTCCTGGACCAGCCTCCTCTTAAAAATAACCGAACAAAAACTCTACTAAACATCTGTCTACACTTCTGCTAACCATGGGGATTGAAAATGGGAAAGTCTCTTTCTTCCTTAGTCCCACACCTGTTCATTTTCACACTTTATTATTCTTGAGCCGTTATATGTTTGGTTTCTATCACCATCTTCTCCAGGTAACTTACCCTTCAGACCTGTATTTCCAACTTTATACTGCATATTTCCAGCTGGAAGTCTCACTTGAAATGCAACTTATCCAAAACTGAATTTACCCCACCCCCACCGCCCCAGGTATTTCATATCTCAGTAAGGGACACCATTGGCCACCTTATTGTGTCAACTAGAAATCAGGGAATTTTTCTGCTTTCTTTCATCCTTCATGTTAAATCTTAAATTTAGTTCAGTTCTACCTTTTGAATGTTCCTTAAATCTACCCATTTCTATTCTCCCTGCTTTTTCTTGGGTCTGAGACACTCTCATTCTTTCTTTGAACTCTTGCTGGTCTCCACTGCTTCTCCCACTTCCAGTACCATGCTTTATTCAGTAACCAGAGTGATGTTTTCTAAATCGCAAATTCAAGGGAGCAGCCTCTTTACCTTTACTCTTACTCGTTTTTGGTGCAAACTTCTCTCTCCCCAGTCTCACCTCATTCCACTCGCCTCCTGTAAAATGGCGATGATAGTACTTACCTCAGATCTGTGGTGAGGATTAAGTTAATACTATTCATATAGGATTTAGAATAGTGCTTTCGCACATGGTTGTAATATAAATGGTAGCTTTAATAAGAATACTAATCTTGAGCTATAATATACTTTGATTGAAATCTGTGCTTTCTTTTGGGCCTTCATATATAGTATTCATAGATTTGGTCATCCCACAGCTACGTGGAAGATAGTGGGCAGGATCAAAGGAATTATCCTTGCTTTAAGACTATAGATGGTTGGTAAATAGTGGAGGACAGGAATGTAAGAGTCTTTCTGAAGGTTCTGAAAATGTTGCCCAGGTAATAATGAACTCAAAATTGGGTCTATAAATGAACCCACAATTGGGTCTACATCTATCTCCCAGAGGTCTAGATCTAAACTTTTCCCTTTAAATTTTCTGTTGAGTGGCCTGTTTACCATCAGAACAGATTTTATACCTCAGACCTCTATACAACAGGAAAAATCAACTATCAATGATAGTTTTTTACTTAAGGGAACATTCAGCCCAGGCTATTTACTATAGGGTAATTATTGGAAAAACTGTTAAGGAACTCATAAATAGGAACTGGTGATTCTGTTGGTGTTTTGTTGTTTTTAATGAGGTTGGATCATCTTAAATTAGCTTTTAGAATGCTGATGAATTAATGTTACTGTTAAGATCTCTATTCATTATTGCCAAAATAATGGAAAATAATGTTTCTTTAAAAAAAAAAAAAAAAAAAAAAATAGGTGGATGGAGAGAGAGAGAAAAAGCCAGAGAAGACAGTTGGGGTCCACCTCGAGATTCAAGACCCTCAGAAGACCGTGAATGGGACAGAGAAAAAGAAAGGGATCGAGATAATCAAGATCGTGATGAGAATGACAAGGACCCCGAGAAAGAAAGGGACAGAGACAGAGAAAGAGAGAGAGATGGAGACCGAGAGGATCGCTTCAGACGGCCTAGGTTTGACATTCGGATTAAAAATACTTAATTATTTGAAGAACTACAGTTAGAATTCCCTTAAATTCTCTCCAATATATTCCAAACTTTTTGAGAAATGGTGCTCCTTTTTTCCTTCCATTTGTCTGTTAGGTAATAGTGCAGGTTTGAAAAAAAAAAACAAAAACCAAAACCAAAAAGCGTTTAGAATTTTAGAGGTCATCTGATTGGACCTTCCCACACTTAAGCTGTGACTGTGTCCGTTGGATTGGTCATACCACTGTTTGATAATGGACCAGGTCACTTCATTTAATCAGTTGATCACCTTTTCCCTGTGGTTTAAGTTAATCAGTTCTATTGGCCCTTAAATTACCCAAACTTTTTTTTTTTTTTTTTTAAATGAGGTGCCAGGGATTGAATCCAGGACCTGGTACATGGGAAGCAGGTGCTCAACCGCTCCCCCCTTTTATTAGTGGTAAAAGTTCTAGCTTGTTCTTTCTGTGGCCAAAGTGACTTTATTGATAAATCTAGAGTGGTGCTGGTCAATACAATTCTTCTGTGAGGATGAAAATGGTCTGACCTCTACTGTCTAAAATGGTAGCCACTAATCACATTTGGTTATTGGGCACTCGGAATGTGGTTAGTGCTACTGAGGAAATGTCTTGATTTTGTTTGAGTTTATTTAAATTTAACTGGGCTCCTGTGGTTAGGGCTGTCTTGCTGGCCTGAACAGGTTCACATGTCCTCATTTGATCATCTCCCCTGCCAGAGTTACGGGTTTAAACTCGATCTCTATTACGTTTATGGTCTCTTGGAGTGCCAACTTACGGAAAGTAACTTGTCATTTTAAATGGCTAAAGGGATGAAGGTGGCTGGAGAAGAGGACCAGCGGAGGAATCTTCTGGCTGGAGAGAGTCAGGTCGCCGTGATGATTGGGACAGAGATGACCGTCGACGGGAGAGAGATGATCGCCGTGATCTAAGAGAAAGGCGTGATGACAGGGACCGAAGAGGACCTCCCCTCAGATCAGAACGGGAAGAAGGTATATATGTGGATGCAATTGCATAAAGATGGGAGATTTCCCAAGGCATTTTGAGTTTTATAATTTTCTGATAAATTTTTGTGAACACCCAAAATCAGATTAACAGCAGATACTACTACTCAGTTAAGAATTCACAGCCCTCAAACTACTCACAGGACAAACTGAAGTGAGCTCACCTCTAAATTCAAAGTGCAGTAGTAGACTTATTTAATAAGGACCTGGAAAATGAACACAAAGTGTAAGCACAACTGAAACTTTAACATGCAAAAATGCCATTGTACTTAAGTACTTGCCTCACAAAATAGTTCATTTGCATAACTGGATCATAAGGGTATTCTATTATATCTGTAATTAAATTAAAATTTTGAATTAAAAAATTTTTATTCAGCCAGTTTTTTTTTTCCCTCACCTTGTCTTAAAGGTTTCTAACAATTAGGACATTTCCCAGGCCAATAATTTCTTCTTGTTTACAAGTTTTGGGTTATATCCATAAGTCTGTGTGCTATTTTAAAGGTTTTGTTAGAAATTGTTATCCAAATGATTAAAATATTTTTTGCTTTTATTACTTTTTATTTCTGTGATTCTGTGTTAATCTTCACTGCATGATTTGACTTAATTGAAGTATTCCTTTTGCCTGTATTCTGTTTAGTTTGAGCCAGTAGAACATAGGAAAAATTTAATATTGTTATTGTCATTTTAACTTTCTAGTAAGTTCTTGGAGACGTGCTGATGACAGAAAAGATGACCGGGCAGAAGACCGTGATGCTCCTCGTCGTGCTCCTCCCCCAGCTCTTCCAAGAGATCGAGAAAGAGACCGAGAAAGAGAAGGCGAAAAAGAGAAGGCTTCATGGAGAGCTGAGAAAGATAGGGAAACTCTTCGTCGTACTAAAAATGAGACTGATGAAGATGGGTGGACCACGGTACGACGTTAAGCCTCAAGATAATGGATTCAAACTCATGTCTTACATAGGTTTGATCACATTCAAGGATTATTATACTTGTGCTTCAACCAATCTAAATTGGATTCTTTAACATTTCACCATAACACACAAGCATGAACTTGTATTAATCCTATATAATAGATTGATCATGCACCATATCCACAGGAGGTTGGAAAACCATGCCATTTTCTGAAATTTAAGGTGTCGCATTATTTCACCAATCATTTGTTTACAAAAAAGAAAAACTAAAAAATAAATTTAAAATGTGAATCCTTCAGGTATTGAGTAACACCTATATCTTAAAGAATTGATCTTTTTTTCTTTTGATTTTGAAATATTTGACATTAATTTGGAATGAGGTAAGGTTTTGTTATAGAAAATGTATTTGAAGACTCTAAAGCAGTGAAGCTGAAACAATACCTCTAGGTATTTTGAGGTATTTACTATTAACTAAATCTGGACAGTTTTTAAGTTCACTATAAGTGCAGTAAATGTTACAAACATTGGATACGGTGGGGTTTTCTGTAGATTTTACTTGAGTGAAGGTGAGTATAAAGCAATTTGCAGTCATTATTGTAATGACAATACTGCTAAAGTGTGAATCCCAAACATGACAGCTTTTAAATTTTAAAGCATTTGATAAAACTATTGCTGAGGTTTTTTTTTGTCGTCGTTGCCAATAGCGAACTGCTTTTCCATTAATGGAGAATTCATGCCTTTCAAGCATTTTAAATATGACAATATTTATAAATGTGTGGTTTGGAGGAAATGTTTAAATTCTTTTTTCCTAATTTTCTTTCTCTTCAGGATAGATTCTTTCAACAAGTACTTTGTAGTAATGACTGTGTTGACTTCAATTTTGGAGTGCAGT
>JAQZBX010110268.1:0-10390 GCA_029593785.1 Cabassous unicinctus
AAAAAAAAAAGGGAACAATAATATGTGGATGTCCTTACACCTTGTTTAATGAATGTACTTCATCATCTGCAGAAAACAAAAAACACTGAAATAATTATGAAGCTGGTTTGAGTAAACCAAATTGTTTCATCAAGAACTATGTTGACATAATCAACAGATAATGGATTTTTAAAAAACTGAATACTGCCACTTCAATTGAGAAAATATTATTTTAAAGTCAATTAACATTAATTATTCCAAAACATCTGGCATCTTGGCAAACCTGACAGCACATTTTATATTGTTGTCTTGCCTTTCTTTAAACAATTTAAAAATTAGTAATACTGATTAATTTTTAAACCAGTTTAAGAGATATGCTGTAAATGTAAAGAAAGACGTATAAAGTCATGAGCTATGAAATGTTACATCATGAAGGAAGCTATCTGCTTAACAGGTCAACATACATCTGTGTCAACTTACCGCCCAATATCCAGCACATGTCTCATAACCAATCATTAAAACTTGAAACGGCCACTACAAGGGTAGTGCCTCAATCATAATTCCATGAAACCCAGGAATTTGAGCTAGCAACTCAGTTTTTATGCCATTTTTGCCAGGAAGACAGAAGATTCAACTTTGCCTGTATCTTTCAACAGCTATTTTACTTTGAAACATGGATTTTGCCATTTCAAAACATACTCCAGGACCTAGTTACAATGAAAAAGAAAACATCACTGGGCATTTTCAGCTCTATATAAAGTAAGAGCTGTTCAGATCGGTTGCACAATACCAATAATGAAACATAACTACAGTTCTTTTAAAAAAAGGAAAAAAAGAAAAGGAAAAAGGAAAAATTTCATCAAAACCTGATCTCAAAATTCAGCAATAAATTGTAAAATGTGGAGACAGGTCAAAAAAAGGTGAAAAAAGAAAAAATGTTAATGTTTCATGTTTTATGTACCATAGTAACAGTATGGTCATAAACTGGTTCTCTTATCTAGTTATTAGCCAAACAGCAAAACTCTCTTATGTTACCAAGTTTAAATAATTACAAAGAGAAATTCATTAACTACTCGCTGTCTTGGAAATATCAAGTGCATAAAGAACTGCAGTGACAAGTTTCGGCTATCACAATGAGTTATTCACATATCAAAAGACAAACTTGAAATAAAAATCGTTCTTAAAACCAACAGCCACGGAGGTTCCTGGCAAAGAACCTATTTCACAGTAAACTGCCTTTTAAACACAAAAGCAAAATAACAAAAAACAAGAACTAATTGCCCAAAAAGTCATACCCTAAAACCTTGGAAAATTATTAGTAACTTTGAAACTAGAATTACATATTCATGACAATAGAAAATCATTACTTTAATTGAAATGACTATCCTTATCTTTAAGGATCTAAAAATTTCATTATTAGTAACCATAATTAAGTAACCTAATCAGTCACTATCACCTAATTGCTAATTATGTCTTACAATTTTTTCCTTTTAAAAATCCTGATAAATTTATGTAAGTATAAATATGTAGATTCTGATTTATCTATCTTCATTTTAAAAAGCTAAGTACTATAATAAATTAAGCAGAACAAAAACAAAATGGTAGATTAATACTGTTTTACGCTGGCTTCAGGTTTCTTTAAAGGTTGAAAAATTCTTAGTAAATCAGAGTAACAAAACTGCCTCACTTTGTTATTAGTCTATGCAAAACGTACATTATCACAGGTTATAAGCATGCAATAAAAAGTAATCTGCAATATTCTGTACTTCAGGTACAATATAAGTTGGATATAGCTGACAAGAACGCTACAAAAAGATTTTCAGCATTAAACAAATCTACATATTTTATCATGGTATAGATTAGAGTATGTTCTAACTAGCATTTCAATCGCCTTTTATTAAATACCTTCAGAAGTCTCAATGCTAAGAAAGACTGATTTCTCTGTCACGAAACTCTGTTTTTCCGAATTTTTAATGGTATTAATGTATACATGCTAGTCCTGGGACACATGAATTATGAAGCAGAGCTATTAGTTTTTATCAAGCCAATTTTTTTTATTTGCAGGAGAAATTTAGTGGACAATATTATACACACTAAACATACCTTTAACATGATGAACCAAGGACACAATATGTTGAATAAATGATTCTGAAGTGCTTTTGCTGGCCTGTGGCAACTTAATGTGGTCAAAGATGGATCGGAATTCTTGCTCCTTCTTGACAGAATGGACTAGTGTACTAGCTAGTAGCCTGTCTTTAGTCAAGGAAGCAGGTCTGGAAGATATTGATAAAAACACACAAACAAAATATACCAAAGGTTTGAATATCAAAATGGTTTAAGTATGTTCAGAAAAGAAGATAATTAACTAACCACCCACAAAATTATCTACCAGGCAACAAGGAAGAATTACCTGTTGGAATCATCAAGAGGAACGGGTGCCATTTTGAGTTTGACTTCAGGACGATGAGAATCACTGGCTATCATTTTGATCCTAAGTGGGCTCTCCTCTCTGAAGGTAGACTTTTCTCGTGCCTCCAGATTCTTGTGTAGAGGGGGACTGTAATCAAAGAGGTCTTTGAGCTTTTCAGACTTTACCTGCTCAGGTGACTGAGTTTCTTTCTTTACTGTTATTCTCTCAGAACTTTTGTCGTCTTCCTTGTGCTTATCTTTTGTAGTGCTAGGCCTTTCCACTACGTATCCAGTCTCTTTAAGTTTATAATTTTTTTCTTCTCTAAATCCATCACTTTCTCTATTGCCTTTCAATGAAACTTTAGACTTGTACTTGGGTCCTTCCTCCTCAGCATTCCGGTGAGATGTAGTAGCAAAATTTTTACCCTGATCTGCAAGCACTGACTTCCTGAACTGTCTATAATCCTCTGTCTCCTCTGTGTCATCCCCTTCTGAATCAAACTTTTGTTTTCCAGACTCTTTATCACTGAAGTAATCTAGAACTTCCTGATCTTCCCATTCACCCTCTGTCCTCCCTTTTTCTGATCCTTTCTCCTTTGGGGCCTCTTTATCCCTGGTATTACCCCTATCAAGCAGGAATACTCTAGACTCTTCATCTGTGAACCTGTGAATAAGCAAAGAAGAGGACGGTAACTCTGGATTGCATTCATTGTAGATCACTTGTATACTTAAATGTGTAGCTCAATACCACAGGGCGAGCAATAAAAGAAAAACTCCTACTGAAAAGAGCTTTTTAAGACTACTTTTAAAATCATTAAAACATACATGTAGCACACTTACGTACTGACATTAAAAATAAATTCACATATCAAGACTTCCTGAAATTTATAAAGGAAAGCCATCCTCAAAAACCTTTCCTATTTAGTCACAGTCCACAATTCTGCACCAACAAATCCAAATTTTTACAAAGATCCTACAACTCACAGCACAGCCTGGTTTCATTTTTGAGGCTAAAAACCACTAATAGGAAATTTACATATCTATCAGAATTTTTCTTATAATTATACTCAAAATTTCAGACCACTTCAGTTCTTATCTATTAATATATACACACAAATGATCACAAAAGTAGACCTTCAATGCAGTTAGTAATAATAGTATTCAATACTCTGTCTCACAACAGCTCAGGAGTTACACTTTGCTCTGGAAAATGATAATTTCTGGCAATATTAAGTAAAAGCTAAGTATCGGTTCATAATAAAATTATTTCTAGGTTGTTCAATACTATACCATAAATAGCATGCTTTCTCTACCGAAACTCACTTATAAAGCAATTTCACTACATTAGCACTCAATTCTCATTAAGTTTCTTAGTAACACTTGAAATAAGAATTTACACAAACTATGTTTAAAATGCCATGATTAAAGTCACATGAGAAATACCCATTATCTTTTCAATCAAGCAGAATTTATTAAAAATTGACAGCTAGACAGTTTATAACTCCACGTAAGACCGTGCAATATAACTGCATTATTTATGTAATTCACATCTAGTGGTGAAGAGAGAATAAGCTTTTAATACTCTAACACAAAATTAATCCCTAAAAGAGGTTTTATAGTTAACACATTAACCATTAGTTGTGCTATATTTATGACTCAATTTCTCATTTATATTTTTAACTCTAGACTGACTAAAAATGGTTAAAATTAAAAGGAGGAATATGAATTAATTTTAAAACACTTACTTCCAAAGTCTGCCAGATGTGAATAAAAAACAAATTGGAATTACCTTATTAAAAAGGAAATCATGAGTAAAAACCACTACTTATATGTATCACATAATGCAATTTAAAGTTTATAAATCCAAAGAGAATTTAAAGATATAAATGCTAAAGTTGAGTTTTAATCTAAATTCTCTACTTCAGTTCTTACCTTTTTAAGAACTTTCCAGTCTTTGCAGTTTCCTGATCTCCACCATCAGGATAAAATGAGGAACGCCCCCTAGTCTCATCTCTTGGAGCATTCTGTGGTGTGATTGTCTTTGCCGGGCTTCTTCGCGACGGGATGTGATGAATTGGACTATTCTGAGAAGGACTATATCGACTAGACCCATTTCCTACAGAACCAGACCCAGACCTCTCAGGACTATGCTGAATGGAATGTGAATGCTGGGAGGGGGTATTTTTTGCAGAGTGGACTGTACTGAGCATGGGAGCATCAGAGCAAGATGAACTCTGACTAGGTGGTGTAGCAATAGGTGAAGGACTATGGGGTGACCGAGGACTATTATCATAAGCTGAAAGGCCAGGCCAAATATCACCAGATGTAGCCGACTTATTAAACTCATCAATAGATTCAGATGGGTCATGTTCAAATGTATCTTTTGGTTCCTCCTGTGATTTATTTTTCAAAGGACTCTCTTCTTGGGGTTCTCCTTCAGCTTTTTTGGTCTGTTTTTCCTGAGACCCTCGTCTTTTAGAGACGGGTGATTTACTATATGGGGATGAAGAACGAGAAGAGGAGGATCTTGGAGACCTAGAGGATCTATATGAGCGGCGAGATCTGCTTCGGGATCTCTGAGAGGAAACAGATCTTCTTTTTGGACTCCTGGACCGTGAACGACCTCGTCTAGGACTCCTAGAGTGTCTTCGATTCCAGACAGGTCTATAACCACCTCGATGATATCTACCTCCTCCTCCTTGATAATACCCTCTGCCCCTTCCTCTGTACCCATAAGGGCGTCTCATTCCTCTATTATTTCTGTAATCTCGACGATAATCTCTAGAATAAATACGATCTCTACTACGAGATCTTGAATACGTCCTGGAACGAGACCTAGAACTAAAAATGAAATAAATATCAATGCAAGAAAAATAAACTATTCCATCTTACCATACTAAACACTTCTGGTTGAATATAATGTATAAATAGCCAAAGCTAAAAATGTACATTTAAAAGCCCCTCACTTATACAAAGGGAAGTTTATTGTTTCCAATCAAAAAAGCCTCATTTCTAAGATAAATATTAAGAAAGTAAATTAAAGACCTTAGAAATGAAGGCAGAGAACAGGAGAATAAATGAACGTATCTAACAACAGGATACATTCATAAATTATAGTACATCTATGCAGGCACTTAAAGTGACAAGTGTAAAAGAACATTTAATGGCATGAAGGAATATTCATCATGTTTTATTAAATGGGGAAAAAAGGTTACAAAACACTATGTACAGGAAAATACCATTAGTTAAATACATATATAATGTGAAGTAGGCCTAGAAAAGGAATACAGAAAAAGCATAAACCAGTGTTAATTTTTAAGGGATCATGGTCATTTTTATTTTCTATGCTAAGTACATATTACTACTTGAAGTAAAACCACCCAAATTAATTATTTTTACACACACATCAAAAAAATAAAATTTGAGCCCCCAAAGTCAGAAATCAAAAATGAAAAACTATGAAATGATATGCAGATATTGTTTACTGCCCAAAAATTCTTAGGTCATCTAATTCATCTCTTCATACACGGATAAGAGCAAAGAAAGTCACTATATTAAACTCACACACTATAATAATGTGAGATCTGGATCAGACTAACTGGATTCAAATCTAAGCTCTGCTATTTACTAGCTTGATACCTGGGCAATTCTCAATTTCTCCAATTCTAGAATAAGGAGAATAATGATCCTTTCATAGGGTTCTTTGAGAATAAAATAATGTATTAATGGTTTGAACACTGTGTCTATATATAGCAGGCATTCAATTTTAAAAGAATTAAAAGCACATTAAGTCACCTGTATCTCTTCTTTCTAGAGTGTGATCTTGATCTTGATCGAGAACTAGACTGTGATCTAGACTTGGATCTTGAAGAATGTGATCTAGAATTGGAGCGACCCATTTCTTTAGTCCTGGTCAAATGGAAGAGTAAAAAATGGTTAATCACAGTACAACCAAAGTAGTTTCATATGATTTAACAGATTTTCAGATAAAAATTGAATTTTACAAAAGTTTCTTTCTCAAAGGATATTATTCATCATTATTCTTTTTAAATGGATTATTTAGAAGACAGTCAATTATCCCTGACTAAAACTGTATTTTCACCTGCATAACAGGTACTGTATATTGAAGGCACAAAAGAAGGTTTCTATGGACTGCCCCACCTATGTGCCTCAATCCAAAAAGGCAGCAGCTGCAGAAGCCAGAGAGAGCAATTGATATCAGACTGCAGCAGCATATTAGATGTTATTCCATGCCCAATACAAATGCCTACCTCTCCTGCAAAAAAGATAAATAATATCAGAGTAGTAAATAAGGAACCTGAAACAAAGAAAACATAAGTGGAATAATGCTAAAGAAAAATAAACCTACCAGACTATTATGACAAGTGCTTTATGACCTTGAAATGGTACTAAAGTGACCACTCCATGTATACAATACTACCTCAAGTGGTGCTGGATAATCCCCTGGGAGAATAAAGGTCACTAAGGCTCTGAACAGCTGGAGCCCAATGCTCTTATACAGGAACATGGCTCTGCCCTTAGTCATGACTGCAGAATAAAAATGAACTCATGTGACAATGCCTAGTTCACCCTGTAGCTTTCCAGTAAGAAGATGAAAGGGATAAAAAGTAAAGAAGTTGAAGAGATTACTGTAAGAGATATTATACTATAAGAAAAAGGGCACCAGTATCCTAACTGTTCTAAGCACTCCTTAGTATCTAATGCCATCAATAATTAGACTTCACTGGGAACAGAAATGAGTAACAGTCAGGACTAATTTATTTATTAGAACTATTTTGTACGTTAAAAAATATTCCAAAAGAAAAAAAATTAAAAATTAAAAGAAATTTCAAATATACTCTCAAAACCTTTCAATGATTCACAAGAATATACAGTCTTAACCTTCCAAATTTATTTTTGCTACATATGTAACTATTTCCAAATTTTCACTAACTTTACTACTTAAAATTAGTTTCCCTAAAAATCATCTTAAATAAATTTCTAACAGCCTGCAAGCCTCACATATTTAAACCATTTCCCTTACTACCAAATATTTTTGAAGGCACTTATTTTACATACCTAGACTTTGCTCAGTATTATGAAATAGTACTTGAGGTACTAAGATGAATTACAGGAGAAATAATGAAAATGTCTGCATACTTCCTCCTCAAAGAACATAAATAAGCAATTCAAGAGGTTGCAGATGTTTATTTCAAAAAATAAAAATCCTCTAATAGACTATCACCTTTGTTTTCTAGTCTCCTCCTCAATCACAAGTAAACAAGAAATACAAAGACAGAAGTAAAATATAGGTTCAAGGTTAAAAAAATGTGAAATAAGAATTCCATAGAACATAGGAATTTAGCATCAGTACAGGGAGATTTGTTATCTGGAAGAACACAGACAAACTTGGTTTAGTAAACTCCATAGCTTTATTTTGACAACACGATGAAATTGGTAAATACCAGCATTTCCAGTCTGTAAAGCAGGGAATCTGGACCACAGGAAATTGTGATACTTTAAGTGCTATTTGATTTCAAAATTCTGTCCCTCCCACACTCTTTATAGAACATACATATGTACTTTCCATTCAGCATAATTCAATTTATTTCAAGAACTTGATTTTTTCCAACTCTGAGATACACTGTAAGAAAAACCAGGGCTGCAAATGATTTTGGAGACCCAGCAATATGGCAAAACTCATTTTCACTGTAACTAACCAGTAAGTAAAAGAAACACTTGTGCCATTCTGCTCCTGTTCCTGACCCCTGTTGTCCCCCTGCTCCTGCTCCCTGCTGCTCTTGAGGCCCTCGTGGCTTCTGCGCCCTGCTCTCGCCATGTCCCCCCGGCGCGGATTAACACCATAAGTCAAGAACCTAGACTAAATCCGGTAACAGAAGGAACACTGAAAAGTCCTACTGCAACCAGCTGGGCTCCCAATTTTATCCCGGGCAGCAATGTGCTAAGCTACAAACTATACTTCCCAACCTTTAAGCTGCCAAGAGTCCATGCCATCGTTCAGACCAATGAGACAAAAGTAAAAGTCTTCTGAGGAGAAGTGGGAGGACCAATTCCATCAGACTTGAAGGTAGAGAACCCATTCAGGCCGTGACAGAGTCTGCATCAAAGCTTTACCTTTGCAGTACTGCCATTACATGGTTGAGTTGCAGTTCCATTATAGGTCCCATTTCTAGAGCTTTGTAATTCATTCCTAAATGACATTACTGACTTTAACCCAGGAAGAAACATTCCTATGAAAGACTGAAATTTATTTTACCAATTTGCTTTAGAGATGAGAAAACTAATGGGGAAAAAAAAACATCCAGATGACTTTAAATCTCAAGAAATCTTTTTACTATGCTTAGCCTCATAGGTTACGTTTTCAACTAAGAAAGGAGCAGGATACATAAATGCAGCACTTGCACCCCAAGGAAAGTATAGAACAAGTCCTGCTGTGAGGAGACACCCGCCCCCTCTGCATCCCAAAACATTTTTTTAAGTGAAACCTGACAAAAATAAAAGTCTGAGCAGCTAAAAAAAAAAAAAATACTTGCAAGTTAAGAGTCAAGAGGGGCCAGGCTATGAGTATATCTGTATGGCTAAAATCTCTATTCTTATCTTAGGTTTTGAATCTTTTTTATGGTAATTCCTGGTAGGCAATTTGGGAATTTTTTAGATTTTTCCAGTCCAGAGTATCTTGGGCAGGAAGGAATGAAAAATGAAGATTTTAAGATTTGGGGGTAGGATAACAAACCTTCCTATTAAGATTGCAGGTCACCCAAACAGGTACTTGACATTACCAGAGTAGTATTACACAGGGTACTAGGAACTACAAACCATTCATCTGAATGAAAACTTGGTAAAGACAGTGCCTCCTTATTTAAAAAAAAAAAAAAACTTTACTTCAATTTCAAGAAATAACAGACAACAGGCAGTTTATTTATAAATTATGGAAACATTACTTTTAAAAAATCCTGTACAAGGGGAGCAGATGTAGCTCAAGTGGTTGAGCGCCTGTTTTCCATGTACGAGGTCCCCGATTCGTTCTCCAGTACCTCCTAAGAAACTTTAAAAAAATAAAAATAAAAAATCCTATACAGGCACATTTATCTTCTTTAATCCTAAAAACAGGGAAGCAGGAGTGGCTCAGTCGATAGAGCCCCCATTTACCATATGGGAGGCCCCGGGTTCGCTTCCCGGGGCCTCCTTGTGAGGGCGGGCAGGCCGGCCTGCGCAGCCTAGTGGGCTGATGCAGCAAGCCCTCACAACAGGAAGCGGGTGTGGCTCAATCGATAGAGCCCCCGTTTACCATGTGTGAGGCCCCGGGTTCGCTTCCCAGGGCCTCCTTGTGAGGGCAGGCCAGCACGCGCTGCGCGAGGGGCTGATGCAGCGGGACCTCACAGCAAAGGGAAGATAAGCAGACACGGAGAAGACACACAGCGAATGGACACAGCAAGCACAAGCAGCAAGGGGGGGATAAATAAATAAATCTTTAAAAAAATAATCCTAAAAACAAACAATTGTTTCTCCAGTGTCCTCAAAGATGAATAAATGAGCACAGATTGGTTAAATGACATGACTAAAATCTCCTTGTTAATGAAGAAAATGAAAAGAAAAAAAAATTCATTTCCCCAGAACCTGGACTTCTTTTTTTCAGCAACAAGTATATTCTAAGTCTTTTAATAGATGTGTTTATAAAAAGTAGACACAGCAGACACACAACCATGAAGTAGGAGAAATGAAGAGACTCTTTCCTAAAACTAACTTTTAAAATCTGGCTTACTTCGTACAGGCCACCAAAACAAAGTAAAACAACATTCAGACCACATCATTTCCAGTCATTCAATTTGAGTCACCATTTCAGTAATCACATATTCTCAAACAGGCTAAAAATTAAAACAAGAAAAATGAATGCTATTTACCTTGGGCTTTATGAAGAACCAAGCAGTCAAGTGAAGTCTTTGAGATACTGTAAAATTCTTCAATGTTCAGAGACAATGTT
>JAQZBX010110269.1:0-10388 GCA_029593785.1 Cabassous unicinctus
AAAAAACAACTCAGTGAGTGTGTCAGTCAGATTTGTGCAACTTACAGTATATAAAAAGAAAATCAATAACCCAATATTGAACTCTAATTAAGGATACACAGGCTGAAATATTTAAGGGGAAGTGCACCAATGTCTGCAATTTACTTTTAAATGAATCAAAAAGATAAGAAAGATTAATGGCTGGACAAAGAGATATAGAGATATGTGAAACGGACCTATGGGACAATGTAAGTGATAGAATTTGGACCATGGTTATATAGCTTTTCACTGTAAAATTCTTTAAACTTTGATCTACGTTTGAAAAATTCCATAGAAAATGCTTTTAAAAGCCCACCATCTACCCCCATCCTGCCTGATAAGCCCTTCTAGATTAAAGACTCCCCAACATCAGCTGCATTTCTCCAGATGGATACCTGAAGAGAAACCTCAGAGCCCTTGTGGCCAGGACCTCCAGTAGCTTCTTACCCAGCACTGTGGACTTAATTAAGGGTTAGATTGGAGCCTTGATTATAGGAACCCTTGCATCCACATTGACAAAAAGAATAGGATACAAATAAATCTTTGGATCTGGTGGTCTTGTGCTCACAAGGTTTTACATAAACTCATACACATGAGTGATTAGATATAAAAGGAAAGAATTATGTCAGCCCCATTGCAATTTTATCTTTTTGTTCTCCTTATAAAAAATGCACTGAAATTTATTACAAATATCCTTATGAAAGTAATAAAATAATGTAAAATGATCATAAAACCAATCACATATTTTATAGAAAATAGCAGTATAAAATCATTTTTGTGAGATGTCAGATGCAAAAAAAAATTATCACTTAAGATAAAAACAACTTTCTGCTGTCTTTAGGCATCTAATCTGTTCAACTTCTTGTACCCTTGCCAGACTGGAAATTTTATTATTGTCAATTTGAAAGGCTCTACTATCACTAGCCATGCTTACAGATATCTTCTATGTGAATTCTGTTAACTGAACAAAGTTTTTAATAATTCTTATCTTGTATTTTCCATTATATTTACTTAGACTCTTTCTCTCACACACACACACCAGCACCTCACACCTCAGCCAAAACAACAAAATAGTTTCTGTTTCCTGTAACAATCTTGTTGCATTATTTTTCTTATTACGTACTTAGACCAAGTGATTTTGACCTATACAGAAATTTAAACAAAAGAAACCCAGAGATCTCAGGGCACCAAAAGATGAATGATCCAGGAATTGGCATACTTATGAAAAAGAAGCAAATACTACCTACAAGTTCTCATTGCTGGAAAATATTATGAGAGATCCTTAGAGTAAAAATTAACTCTCCCTGCCCAGTCCCCACCCCCAGCCTAAATACCAACCAATTAAATGTTGGAGGAAGGGAGGGGATACCATACATGAAAGAAGGACAGAATTTGGAGGAAAAGAGTGAGGTACAACAAGAAATAGAAAATAAGGCAAACAGGACAATGACAGCGCACTCACCCATATGGCTTTCACTCTCAATCACCTCTGTGAAGCTCATCAAAACCTTGGTGTGAGTGGATTTAGTTGTTGTTGTTCTGGCAAGGCAGTGGAATGACTGAATTTGGAATCTAGGTTTACATGGGGCCAAAACTGAGACAAAACCAATGGACACAAAAGCCAAAGGACAAGCAATAGCCCCAGACAGCCAGCATCTGGGTTTCCATTCACATAATGAAAGTACATTGCCTTCCCATAAAGGAATGTTGGCAGCTGAAGCATGATCTCATCCCTGCCAGGTAATTTGATTCCGGCGACCAGATCAGATGAACAAGGATCCTATCCAAAAGATTAAACCAAAATTACAAAGTCAAGCGCTAAAGATTGTACAAGACATTGCTCTATTCCAAATTCAAAAGGACAGGGCTAAATAAACCAGCTTAAATGTGGAAGCCTAAGCAATTCTGCATTGATCTTAGAGAACCTCTTCCCAGACCCCTTTGTGTGTAGTCTTTTAAGTCTTTGAACCTACCATAGCCTTGAAAATACAGAGTGCTCCATATTGTTTGAATTTAGGGAAATCCATATAAGCTGAGGGATATTTTGCCAGTAGGGCAACAATTCACTTCAAAATACTTAAACAATTTTTTTTCAAGGGACTCTGTTGCTTGAGGTATACTTGTGCTCTCATAGATGATTGAGATGGGGAACAGCAGAAAGACATGGGAATGTCTACTGAAAGCTAGTTTGAAGTAGAAATCTATCTGCCAATATCAGGTTCTAGAAATATACAATTTTTTAACTGCTAAGCCACTAAACTCTACATACTCATTCTGATGCTGTGTAGGCTAGTTTATTTCCTTTATATACTTCAGTCTGAATTTTATAACATGTAATTATGTGTAGTAATATAAAAAATGAATGTACCCATTCATTTTGACAGGCTAATGAGGTGCAGGGGTGCAAAATGTTAGAAGTCTGTGATTTTACAGAAAATTCTACTATCGTACTTGTTTTGTAATAAACCACATTTATTTTGTGAAACTCCAAAAGATGCTGGTGTCTTATAAAAAAAGCATTCCAAGTAATAGCTTAGAGAAGAGAATTTTTAATTTTCAATCAGTGATAGTCATCTCTACTATTAGGAATATTTTTGAACCAGAAAAATAAGCAAACACCCAAGAAACACTCCAAAAACTGATGTTAGTTATCAAACTAACAAAGCTTCAAAGTCATTTGAAAATATCAATCCTATGAAAGTTGTAACCTACTCTATCATCACCATTTACAGTACTTTTTTTTTTTGCTTTATAATTTCCTTGGTTTTTGTCATTGTTCCAGGGTAGTATCTTCCCACTCTAACATGCTCTATGCCACATTTATATTTTAAATTAAAAAACATTGTACAGACATTATACAAGGCATTTTTTCCCATGCATATTTTCTTTCAAGGCACCAACTTGCCATATGTCTACCTTTTTCCTTGACCAAGAGACAGTTCTTTTTCCTTTCAATCAGTTATGTTTGGAAACTAACTTCTATATTATAGCAACAAAGAAAAACTCTGGAGACATTCTCTAGTCTTTTCCTTTCTTCCTTTAAAACTTTCCATCTGACATCCTGGTGGCATGAACAGTCAATATGGGAAACAGTAGTCTTGAATATATTCCAAATCAGGACACATCAACAAGCTACTGCTTGGCCACTGTGAGAAAGAAAATGAATTGGCTTCCACTTAACAGTGATATCAAATGTAGAAGAGAGAAGAAACACTTGTTTTCTCATCTGCATCTTTGCTTTGTAATTAAACTACTTTGAATAGTAAGAAAAAGCTCTCTCATCACTTTCTGACATAACTGCTGCACAGCTAAAATGGCCATAACACCTCACCTATGTGGACCTCATCAATCTTGTGATTCAATCTGTATGCAATAGAGGAAGGATAAAATGTTCTGAAAACGAAAAGTGATATTTATAGAAGAGCCTCTATCACTCTCTTTCAGAATCTATTTATTCTTAGTTCGAACAGAGTGTGAAGAAGCCTTAAGGCGGTGCAGTGTAACGATTAAAGAGTGCAGGCTCTGGAGACAGTCCAGCTGAGTTGAATCCTGTCTCTGCTATTTACTAGCTTTGCAACCTTGGGCAAGTTATTTAACCTGGATGCACGGTTGAATCACCCATAGATGGGGAAATAATATCTTTCATAAGATTGTTATAAGGATGAATGGAGTTAAAACATATGAAACACCTAGAACTGTGCCCAGGCGCATAGTTTTTGTTTTAATTTCTAAGTCCATGAAACATTATAAACAGCAAGAAAGAAGAGGGAGAAGGACTTCTACAGACAATCACACTGACATCAGCAAGCAGTATCAACTGGGAAAGTTTAATAGCAAGGGAGAAGGGTGTGCTATTTTAAGTTAAGTACAAGAACTGGAGAACACTGCATACAGGCACAAAATCCTGGTGAGTATGCAAGGACATTGCTCTATTACATCACAATCTAGTAATGGAATTTTATAAAGAGGAGTCTGAACCATTATATCCAAGGACATCACTCTATTTCCACTCAGTAAAATAGTTGATTTTTCTAAAGATGACCCTGAATCTCCAAGAAATGATTAAAATAGGCTCAATAATTTAAATGAAAATGCAACACATTTTGAAAGATTTCTTTTTGAAACAGCCAAATAAAAAAAATTTAGTGCCTAGATACTCAGCTATCCAAAACACTCAGTTCTTCAGAATACTTGAATGTCTAAGTGTTCTAATTATAAAAAGATACTGAAAGCAAAAGCAAAATATAACATAGCAAACCATCCGTGAGGGGGATGTGATAGAGACTGCTAATTGTCCCCTACTTTTCATTCTCTGAGTCTTCTTTTTGGAAATAGAAATGCCCTGAGTGGTAGCAGGGAAGCTGACTGCATTGTTCAACTGGAGACTACATGTCCCAGCCTCCTTTGTAATCAGTGTGGCCATGTGACTAAACTTTCATCCCAAGAATGTGAATGGAAATCTATTGTGTAACTTCTGTGGCACTTTATTAAAAGAAAACCCCTTGCTTTCCCTTTCTCCTCCCCTTCCCACAAGCTGTATTGAGAAAATGAAGGAGGTGAGCCAGCTTCTATCTTTCAGATGAGACCGTCATCAGGAAACAGCTGAACAAGATAAAGGAAACTGGATCCCATACCAAGGCCAGTTTGTGGAAGGAGCAGGGTGCCCTACCTGCTTTGGACCCATACTTCCCTCAAGGTAATTAACTTCTGTCTTATCTGAGCCTGAGAAATTTGGAGTCTTGATTATAGCAAGCTGGTATTAAGAAATTCAGAGAAAGATACAGAATTAATAAGATGAAATCTCTTCTCTCAGAGACTTTGTAATCCAGAAAAGATGAGACTAATACCTAAATAATTACATTACTATGTAGTCCATGTTGCTTGTCATGTGAACCAATTCTATCAACTTGGACCAGAAAATCTTGAATCTGGAAAATCTTCATGAAGAAGGTAGCCTTTGAGAAGGACCTGTAATTGATAGGATTTCAAAGGCAGAGATAGGTAATGGCAGGAAAAACTGTTTGAATAAAAGCACAACAGAAAATGGAGATATGTTAAGTAATCCTGTTAGAACAGGAGGCAGGGTTGGCAGGCCTTGGAATACATAAGCTGGAGGAGTAAATTCAGACCACATTGTGGAGAGCACTGAATTATTATTATAATTATGAAATATGTGTTAAACTCTTTCTATATGCAAACACTGCACTAAGTGTTTTATGTGTACTTTCTAATTTTGTCCTCAAAATAAGCTCTAATGTTCTACCTCCTCTAGCCTCAGGAGTCTGTACCTAATTCAGCAGGAAATGAAAATTTGGAAGAACTATGAGAAAATGAATGACACTCCCTAGCTGGGCTTCAGGAAGATTGATCATGTAGCAGTGTAAAAGAACAGGATGCAAAAGGGACTAGTTAGGATAATTTTTATAGTAGACAAGGCAAGAGATGGGGACTTGATTTCTCATGGCAGCATTGAAACCAGAAAGGAGAGGCTGGATTCAAAAGTTGTTATGAAGAACTTGGCAAGTAATTATGTGATTATGTGAAGAGATATATAAAAAAGGAGATGGGAAAATAAACTGAAGGTTTAGAATCTGAGCTATAACAACAAAATAAGAAATGAGGTGTTGTTATTAACAAAAAATAGGAGGTAAGGAGGATGCACTGGGCTTATTGAGATGTTGATAGAATCTATGTAGAGAATCTTTGCCTTCTCAGTACCACTGACTTACTAGGTGACTTTGGGAAAACAGCTTAATGCCTCTAAACCTGTACCTATATAGTAGGCATTCACTAAGCAATAGCTAATACCACTGTTTTTTCTCTTAAGCATTATGAACAACTGGGAGAAAGAATAGAGTTGAGAGGTTTCTGTATATGTACATTTATTTGTTACATATAATTCTGGCATATATATAACATGTATATATATATATATATATATATATATATATACATGTTATATATATAATATGTTTGTTACTTGAAGATGTGAGAGTTGATGAGACCACCAAAGAAAAGATAAGGTTTTGATGAGAGAACATTGAAAAGTATTGCCATTTTAAGACAGGAAAAAGGGCAAATGGTGGAAGAAACAGGAAAAAGTAAGAGTGAGGTAAGAAGAACTGAAAGACAGGGAAAAGGAGAATTCAATGGAGGGATGGTTAACATGTTAACATGTCAAATTCTTCTTAGAGTTGGGACCTGAGAAAAATAGTATTAATTTTAGTGTCCAAGTCAAGAAAATGGTGTTTGTTGAGATAGAGATGTGTGTTTATCAACATGTGGGAAACAGCTGGTAGACAAAAAGATTAAATTTACAAAGGAAAATGGGGGAAATTGAAGGAGTAAAATCGCAGAGGAATAAAAAGGGCTTAGATCAAGCACACAAGTGGAAAGATCAGCTTCTACCAGGAGAAGAGGTGTGTTCCTCATGGAAGAAAATAAGAGAAATGAGGGAGGAAGAAGCAGTGAAGACACTGAAGGCAACTCTGCCTAGTGAGAGGACTCACTTAAGCTGTATTTTTAGTCAATTAAGTACTTTACTTAGTAAAGTAAGAGGATAGATCATCTGCTGAGGGAAAGTAAAATGGATAAAATTAAAGACTTGAAGAGGTGCTCACGGTTTACTTTTTCTCCCACAGGTTAAGAGCATTTATACAGTAAGTCACATTATTTCTTGATATTTCCAATTTAATATTTCATTAAATCTATTTTTCTCCTAAATGCATTCATTTTTATAATATTTGGAATAAGTTTTCAGAAAAAAGCATCCTGAATGATTGAAATGAATCATTCCCAGCCATTTCTTCTCTGTAATGTCAACTCTACATTAAAGGGGATAAGTGGTGGTGGTAGCAGAGGAGGATGGGGTTCTAATTTGCACAGCAACATTCTGAAACATTTAATTTCCTACAAAATGGTTACAATTTGTATAGATCTCTTTTCTACAACACCAAATAGAAATAAGGAAGCTAAGTCCTGTGTCTTAAAAGGATCAATCAAAAATGAGGAGTAACATTTTCTAACAGATAATTAGCTTGGTTGAGACTGCATCCCTCTCCAGCAGCACTAGGAAAAATATTTCTTAAATTGTTATTGTAAACAGAGTAATGGCTTATCTGAAAACCCTAAAAATTATGGGGAGTGGACATGAGAAAAAATGGATTGCATTGTGCAAACAAATTACATAAGCACTAAGATTCTAGAGAAAAAATCAAATGAGAAGAACTAACCACTTGGAATAACGAGTCAGTAAAGGGAAAAAAATAATAGCCTAAGGACCTAATAAATGTCCTTTGAAAGAAAGACACCCAGTTAGAACACTGAACCTAGAGCAATGTTCAGTGATGAAAGCAAACAAAGTGCTAGGGCTCCATCTGGAATTCCTTGGTAACAGACCAAAGGAAATCACATGTGCATGGACTGCCAGAGGTAGTGGGGAGGACAAAAGATCACTCTATAATTGAAGACTGTGCTGCTAAATCTTACCACATACTTGGACAAGCAGGTTTGTTTTCAGTCTCCTCTGTCTGGGTCAGAATCAAAGAACATACTGGATGCCCCCCACTTGCTCAGCGAACCTGCCCAGCCTGAGTCAGTGCACCCAACTGACAGTGCAGTGCTTATAGAAATAGGAGGGAACCTGATCCTCACTGGGACACACAGGCAAAGGTGAGTTCCAAAGTGCCTCACTTAGAAAGGAGGCCCCATTCCCTGGAGCCAAGGTAGGCTGCAAAAGCCTTGGCTGGGACCTGGGGTCTGAAAGGCCATGAAATTTGCTGAACAGAGTCTCTGTTCTGCAAGCTAACCACCATCGCCCAGGACACAACCTAGGGCAGACAATAATATAGAAGTCTGAGTGGAAAAAAAATCAGTGCTTTGAGAACCTTGGAACGCTGCTGTCCCTGTATCTCAGTCATCAAGGCAGAATCCTGGTTTCACTCTATTAAGCTTGAAATTGTACAATACCAAAATGTTCTGTCCACTGTTGAGCCCCAGTGGTGAAAGAGAGGTCTGCCTTTCTCCCTGTGTTAACTGAATAAATAGAGGCTACAGGGGTTAGCCTGGACTAAAGGCATCTTTGTCTTTTTAGCTGTTCATCTTAGTAGGAAAGAGTTGAATGGAAGGTCCCTATAGTTCAGATCTGCTGACTTGTGTACCTACCGCTTTGAAATGTCCTTTGGGTAGTTTTAATTGCACTCATACGACGCTTTATAATATATGAATAATAAAAACAACTTTCTCTTCCTTCTATTCTACTTATGTTCTATAGATCTAGTCCATGTCTCATAACCCTACACAAGGCTGGGCAGAGTTCCTCGAGCTCAGGGTCCCAGTGTGTAGGTGGGTACGTCTTCTGAGTAAGGAATGCTATTTTCAAGATACTAAAGCTCAATTCAAGTGGCACATCAGTGATCCAGAAACTCATATCTAATCAAATTCTGAATTTCAAATAGTGCTTTGTGGGCACACTGACAACTTATTTGGGTACCCTACATCTTTTCTAATCAGTGTTGCCTAATGAGCCTGCCCTCCTCTCCCTCCTGGTTGCTTCCTCTGGAGTTCCATTTGCACCTGAGAGTCTACAGAAGTGGCTGGTAGAAAAGGGGACCTGGCTACAGAGTTATTGGTACAGCTGTTTGCAGGATTCCATTCTGGGCTTCATTTGGGGAACTTTTCTTAGGGCTGTTTTTATTAAGTGCCCACACTTGATGGAGGGTGGGAATAATTTGAATGTATTAGATTTATAATTTTTTTAAATTTTAGATTGAAAGATAGTTGTCGCAATTAAAACGGAAAATTTCCTTCTTGGTTTGTGGTTATCCTGAGTATATTCTCTGCAAGTGTAGCTCAAATGGGTCACAGTAAAAGGTTGAACAAAAGAAGGTGGCAATGCTATGCTGGTGGTTAAGGCCAGGGCCTCCCCTACCACTGTGCCACTGACTTGTTCTGTGACCCTTGGCAAGTCACTTTATTTTAGAACTATGTGTCTCTGTCTTCCTTCTGTTAAAATGGGGATAATAATACCAACGTACCACAAAGGGCAGTTTTGAGACATGACAAATGCTTTTTATAAAGCATTTTGGGATCCTTTAGCAGAGTAAATCTATCAGGTCCTGAGGGTTTTTATAGTAGCTGTGTCCACCATGAACTTTGTATGTCCGTGTTCTGAGTGGCATTTATCAGTATGGTTTTCTCCAAGAGATTGAATGAATCCATTGGATAAGTGGTGGATAACTAGCCAGACCAAGTGTGAGAATGCATAAACTCATTGTCATGAAAACATGTACAAGATACCTTTTCAGTGATTGGGTGGGATTTTCCCTTTCCATGTAGGACAGTAGCTATTTGTGTCCTAAGATTAATTTTGGAATAATTTCTATTAACATCAATTCTGAAACCAGTTGCACTGATCTGAGAATGCGTTTGTTCATAATACAAGTGAAGTGAATCTGAAAAACAAAGAAAATAATCTGAATCACAATGTCTCGAGTCTATTAAGATATCACAGGATGAAATAAATAAAAATTTAGAGATCAAACTCTGGGATTGTGCTGTAATTACTCTGGAAAGGTGGAGAAAAGATACAACAAATAACCATAGAATGGCAAAGAGAAACTTGAGGACTAAGCTTCTGCTTTTTCTCAAAACAATGAAATTGGTGAGGAGATAAAAGGGGAAAACTTTCTTTTTTATTTAGAGAGCTCCTAGGGAATATGCTGTTTATATGCAAAAATGAAAAAAAATTATAATGGAAAAAGGCCGCAGTAAAAAGAAATTATAGGAGTTACAATATTATTATTGTAAATGACATTAAAATTTGATTTGAAAATGGACCAGAGTCATTATAGACCTCTAAGAATGTGAGTAGCAAGATCAAAACGACCTTCAGAAAGATGCTTCTTACTGCTTTGTGAGGAGCATAGTTTACGGAACAGAGAAGCCAATAGAAAGAACCAGGCACTAGGCAATTGAGTATCCAGACTAGACTATGAATACAAAAAGACCAGGATACAGAATTCAGAATGGAGTAAACAAAACAGACCTGCACTCAGATCTGATTCTTTCCATAAACTCTTTAACTAAAACCTCCAGTCTTTTAGTTTTCAAGTACATATTCCATCAATCCTTTGCCTACGAGCCACCGATCCCAACAATATTTCCTTATCTCTGTCATGTTCACTTCCCTGCCAACGCAAATTAAATCATAATTAAAATCATTCTTTTTCACATAACCCAACACCCTACCACTCTCTACCTCCAGTATACTCTCCAGGCTAAATCCCAGTGCTCATCAAGCCTCTCCACTCCCATTACCTCTGCACCTGCACCTACTAAATGGGGCTGAAGAAAAAACAAAGTCATGCAAA
>JAQZBX010110270.1:0-10387 GCA_029593785.1 Cabassous unicinctus
CTAAACCTAAATCTAGCCATAACCTAAACTTAACCCTACACCTAACCCTAACCCTAACCCTAACCCTAGCCCTAACCTTAACCATAACCCTATCCCTAACCCTAGCACTAACCCTAAGCCTAAACCTAAATCTAGCCATAACCTAAACTTAACCCTACACCTAACCCTAACCCTAACCATAACCCTAGCCCTAACCTTAACCGTAACCCTAAGCCTAAACTTAACCTTAGCACTAACCCTATCTCTAAACGCAACCTTAACCTTAACACCAGCCCTAAACCTAATCCTAAGCCTAGCGCTAAAGCTAACCCTAAACCTAACCCTATCCCTATCCCTAACCCTAACACTAACCTTAACCCTAACCCTAATCCTAACCGTAACCCTTGCCCTAAACTTAACCCTAACCCTAGCCCTAACCATTACCATAATCCTAACCCTAGCCCTAACCCTAAGCCTAACCCTAACCCTAACCCTAGACCTAACCCTAACCCTTAAACAACTGTTAACCTAGACCTCACCCTAACCCTAAACCTAAACCAAAACATAACCCTAGGCATAAACCTCACCCTAACCCTAGCCCAAAACCTAACCCTAAACCTAATGCTGGCCCTAACCCTAACACTTACCCTAATCCTAGCCCTAAACTTAACCTAACCCTACACCTAAACCTAACGTTAGCCCTAAACCTAAAACTATCCCTCACCATTACCCTAACCCAAGCCATATTCCTAACCGCAACTCTAAACCTAACCTTAACCTTAGCATTAACACAAACCTTAAACCTAAACCTAACCCTAACCCTAACCCTAACGATAACCATACTTCTAACCCTAACCCTAGACCTAAACTTAATGCAAATCCTAACCCTAAACCTAAAACTAACCCTAACTCTGACACTGAACATAACTGTAGCTCTAACACTAATGCTAACCCTAACCCTAACCATAACCATAACCCAAGGCCTAAGCGTAACATTAACCGAGCCCTAACACTAAACCTAACCCCAAAAGCTAGCCTTAAACCCAATGTAACCCTAAACCTAAGCTTAGCCCTAACCCTAACCCAAACCCTAAACCTAACCCTAACCCAAATCATAACCCTAACCCTAACACTAACAGCAATCCTAACACTAACCAAACCTAAACATAAACCTAAGCCTAAACCTAACCCTAGCCCTAAACCTAACCCTAACTATCTCACTAACACTAACCCTAAACCTAAAACCAGCCCTTACCCTAACCCTAACCCTAAACCTTGCCATAACCCTAAACTTAACACCAAACCTAACAGTAACCGTAGCCCTATCCCTAAACCCAACCCTATCTCTAACCCTAACCCCAACACTAATCATACCTGTAACCCGAGCCCTAACCCTAAACCTAAACCTAACCCTAAACCTAAACATAAATGTAACTCTAGCTCTTACCCTAAAACTATACCTAGCCTTAACCCAAACCCTAAACAATACCCAGCATTAACCCTAAGCATAAACCTAAACCTAACCCTAACCCTAACCCTGACCCTAACCCCAACCCTAAACCTAAACATAACATTAACACTAGCCCTAACCCTAACCCTAACAGTAACCCTAACTCTAGTACTAGCTATAGCCCTACTCCTAGGCTAAAGCAAAAACTAACCCTAACCCTAAACCTAACCCTAAACTTTAAGCTAGCCCTAAACATAACCATAACTCTAACCCTAGCCCTAAACCTAACCCTAACGCCAAACCTAAACCTAAACCTAACCGTAACCATAACCCTAACCCTAACCATAATCTTACACCTAACCCAAACCCTAACCTTTTACCTAAACATAACCATAACACTAACCCTAACCCTAACCATGACCCTAAACCTAATCCTAATCCTAATCCTAACCCTAACCCTAACCCTTACCCAAAACATAACCCTAGCTCTAAACCTAACCCTCACCCTAGCCCAAACCTTTACCCTAACACTAGCCCTAAACCTAACCATAAACTTGCCCTTAACCTAGCCCTAAACCTAACCGTAATTATAACCCTAAACCTAACCCTAGCCATAATCCTAACCCTAGCCCTAACACTAACCTTAATCCTAAACCTAACCCTAATGCTAGTCCTAAACCTAAACCTAACCCTAATCCTTAGGCTAACCCTAAACCTAACCCTAACAATAAACCTAACCTTGGCCCTAATCCTAACCCTAAACCTAATCCTTAACCTAACACCAGCCCTTACACTTACCCTAACCCTAGCCCTAATCCTAACCCTAACACTAACACTAAACCGAAAGCTAACCATACCGCTAACCCTAACGATAACCATAAACGTAACCCTAACCCTAACACTAACACTAATCCTAATCCTAACCATAACCCTAATCCTAACCCTAAAGATAAACCTCACCCTAACACTACCCTTAGACCTAAACTTTAACCTATGCCTTAAACTAGCCCTAACTCTAAACCTAAAGCTAAACCTAGGCCTAACCCTAATCCTAAAGCTACACCTAAACCAAACCCCAACCCTAAAACTTACCCTAACCCTAACCCTATCCCTAATCCTAATCCTAAACCTAACCCTAACCCTAACCTTAGGCATATCCCAAAACCTATCCCTAGCCCAAAACCTTACCCTATCCCTAAAACCAACCCTAGCCACAACCCTAACCCTAACACTAACCATAACCGTAACCCTAGCCCTAAACCTAACACTAAACCTAACCATAAACTTAAACCTAAACATAACCCAGCTCTCACCCTAAACCTATACCTTGCCCTAACCCTAACTCTAAACCAAACCAGCCCTAACCCTAAGCATAAAACTAAACCTAACCCTAATCCTAACCCTAACCCTAACCCTAACCCTAAACCTAATCATAACATTAACACTAGCCCTAACCCGAATCCTAACAGTAACCCTAACATTAGGACTAGACTTTGCCCTAGTCCTAGGCTAAACCAAGCACTAAGTCTAAACCTAAACGTAACCCTAATCTTTAAGCTAGCCCTAACCCTAACCATAACCCTAACCTTAGCCCTAAAACTAACCCTAACCCCACACTTAACCCTAACCCTAAACATAACCATAACCCTAACACTGACCATAATATTACGCCTAATCCTAAACCTAAACCTCTCCCTAAACCTAACCAAAACACTAACCCTAACCCTAACCCTGACCCTAAACCTAATCGTAATCCTAACCCTAACACTAGCCCTTACCATAAACATAACCCTAGCCCTAACCATAACCGTAACCCTAGCCCTAACCCTAACCCTAACACTAGCCCTAACTCTAACCCTAACCATAAACCTACACCTAAACCAAATCCTAACCCTAAACCTAATGCTAATCCTACCTCTAACCCTAACCCTAGACCTTATGCTAAACTTAGCCCTAAACCTAATCCTAAACCTAACCCAAACCCTAACACCAGCCGTAACCCTAACCTTAACCCTAGCCATAAATCTAACCCTAACACTAATGCTAACACTAGTCCTAACCGTAATCAAAAACCTAAACATAATCCTAATCATACCGTTAGCCTTAACCTTAACACTAACCCTAGCCGTAAAGCAAACCCTATCCCTAAAGCTAACCCTAAACCTAACCCTAACCCTAACTCCAGCCCTAACCTTAACCCTAACCCTACACTTAAATCTATCCCTCACCCTAAACTTAAAACTGGCCATAAACCTAACCGTAACCAAAACCCTAACCTTAACCTTAGCTTTAAACCTAACACTAAACCTAACCCTAACCCTAACACTATCCCTAACCATAACCCAAAGCCTAGCCTTAAACTTAACCATAACCCTCACCTTAAACTAATACTAACCCTAGCCCTAACCATAACCATAATACTTACCATAGCCCTAACCCTAAACCTAACCCTAAACCTAACCCACGCCCTAACCCTAACACTTACCCTAAACTTAACACTCACCATAACCCTAACCCTAACGCTAAACATAAGCATAACCCAAGCCATAAACCTAACCCGAACCCTAGCCCTAACACTAACCCTAAACCTAAAGCTATCACTAACCGTAACCCAAACACTAACCTTAACCACAAACCTAAACCTAACCCTACACCTAACCCTAACCCTAACCCTAGCCCTAACAAAACCCTAAACCTAACACTAACACTAACACTAAACCTAATGCTATCCCTAACCCTAAACCTAACGCTAAACCTACACCTAAACCTAACACTAACCCTAAACCTAATTCTAACCCTAGCCGTATCCCTAACCCTAAACCTAACCCTATTCTTAAACCTAACCTTAGCCCAATCCCTAAATTTAAACCTAACCCTAACCCTACCACTAGCCCTAACCCTAACCCTAAACCTAGCCATAAACCTAACCCTAACCCTCAACCTCACCCTAAACCTAGCTCTAACCCTAATGCTAACTGTAAACCTACCCATAACCCTAACGATAACCGTAAACCTAACCCTAACCCTAGCCCTAAACTTAACCCTAATCCTAACCCTAACCCTAATCTTAACCCTAAATCTAACCCTAAAGAAAACCCTAGCCCTAAACCTAACTTTAAACCTAACACTAACTATAACACTAGCCCTAACCCTAACCCGAAACTGAAACCTAAACTTACCTGTACCCTAACCCTTACCTTAGCCCCAATCCTAACCCTAAGCCTAATCCTTAACCTAACACTATGCCTAACCCTAACCCGAACCCTGACCCTAACTCTAAACCTAACACTAACTCTAACCTTAACCAGACCCCTAACCCTAATGAAAACCCTAAAACTCACTCTAACCCTAACCCTAATCCTAAACCGAACCCTAACCCTAAACCTAAACCTAAACGTAACCCTAACCATAACCATATCCCAAACCTAACACTAACCCTAGCTCTAACTCTAACCCAAAATCTAACTCTTACCCTAAAACTAGACCTAACCCTAAACCTAACCCTAGTCCTAACCCTAACCCTAACCCAGCACTAACCCTAAACCTAAGTCTAAACCTAACACTAGGCCTAACCCTAACCCTGACCATAGACCTAACCTTAAAACTAACCCTAACACTAACACTTGTCCTAACCCTAACCCAGCCCTAAACGTAAAAAAAATCCTAACCCTATTCCTAAACCTAAACCTAATGCTAACCTTAGCCTTATCCCTAACCCTAATCCCAACCATAGCCCTTACCCTAAACCAAATCCTAAACCTAACCGTAACCGTAGCCCTAACACTAACGCTAAAACTAACCATAACCCTAGCCCTTTCCCAATCCCTAAACATAAAGCAAACCATAACAGAAGCCCTAAACCTAACCATAAACCTAACCCTAACCCTAACCCTATCTCTAATCTAGCCCTAACCCTATCCCTAACCCTAACCCTAGGCCTAACCCTAACCCTAACCCAGCACTAACCCTAAACCTAAGCCTAAACCTAACACTAGGCCCAACCCTAACCCTAACTATAGACCTAACCCTAAACCTAACCCTAACACTAACACTTGTCCTAACCCTAACCCAGCCCTAAATCTAACCATAACCCTAACCCTAATCCTAACCCTAAAGCTAACCCTAACCTTTGCCGTATCCCTAACCATAATCCTAACCCTAGACCTAACACTAAACCTAAATCTAACCCTAAGCCTAAACATTGCCCTCACCCTATCACTAACCCTAACCATAACCCTAGCCCTTACACAAACCCTAAACATAACCCAAACCATAACACAAGACCTAAACCTAACCATAAAACTAGCCCTAACCCTAACCCTATCCCATAAGCTAGCCCTAACACTATCCCTCACCCTAACTCTAGCCCCAACCCTAACCCTAACACTACACATAATCCAATCCCTCACCCTAACACTAAACTTAGCCATAAGCGTAACCGTAACCCTAACCATAACATTAAACTTAGCATTAACCCTAACCCTAAACCTCACCCTAAGTCTAAATTTAGCCCTAAACCTAAACCTCAGCCTAGGCCTAACCGTAACTGTAACCCTAACCCTAAACATAACCCTTACCATAACCCTAAACTTACCCTGAACCCTAACCATAATTCTTACCCTAGCCCTAACACTAAACCTAAACCTAACCCTAACCCTACCACTACCCCTAACCCTAACCCTAACAGTAACCCTAGCACTAACCCTAAACCAAACCATAAACCTAAGCATAACCCTAAAGCTAACCTTAACTGTAATCTAACCCTAACCCTAAACCTTCACCTAACCCTAAACCTAACCCTAAACCTAACTCTAACCCTAGCCCTAACATTAACACTAACCCTAAAGCTAACTATAGCACAAATCCTAAACCTAAACCTTACCATAACCTTAACACAAGCTCTAGCTCTAACCCTAACGATAACCCTAACCATAGCACTAGCCCTAGCACATTTCCTAGGCTAACCGAAGCCCTAACCTTACCCCTAAACCTAACCCTAACCATTAAGATATCCCTAACCCTGCCCTAACCCTAACCCTAGGCCTAACCCTAACCCTAAATCAACACTTAAACCTAACCCTAACCAACACCATAACCCTAACTATATCCCTAAACCTAATCCTAATCCTAACCCTAAACATAAACCTAATCTAAACCCTAACTGTAACCATAACCCTATGCTTAACCCTAACGGTAAACTTACGGCTAATCCTAACCATAACACTAAACCTAACACTAACCTGACCATAACCCTAATCCTAATCATAACACTAACCCTAACCATAACCCTAAACATAACCCTAGCCCTAACCCTAATGCTAACCCAGCCCTAACAAAACCCTAACCCTAAAGCGGGCCCAAACCCTTATACTAAACCTAACCCTAACCCTAGCCCTAAACCAGGCCCTAACCGTAACCCTTACAATTAAGCTAGCCCTAACCCTAACCCTAATCCTAATCTTAACCCTAACCCTAAACCTAAACCTGAAGCCAGCCATAACCCTAAACTTAATCCTAAACCTAGGCCTAACCCTAACCCAAAACCTAAACCTAAACCTATTCCTCACCCTAAACCAAATCCTAACGCTAGCTATAATCCTAAACCTAACCCTAACCCTAATCCTAACCTAAACCTAATCCTAAACCTAACACTAGCCCTAACCCTTAACCTAACCCTAGCCCTAAACCTAATCCTACCACTAACACTAACCATAACCTTGGCCCTAAACCTAACCCTAACCGTAACCCTACCCCTAAACCTAATGATACCCGTAACCCTAACCCTAAAACTAGCCCTAACCCTAAACCTAATCCTAAATCTAACACTAACAATAACCCAGCGCTAACCCTAAAGCTAACCCTATCTGGAACCATAACCCAAGCCCTAACCCTAACGTTAACCCAGCCCTAACAATAAACCGAACCCTAAAGCTAGCCCTAACCCTATACTAACCGTAAAACTAAACTTAACCCTAACCCTAACCCTCAACCTAACCCTACACCTAACCCTAATCATAACCCTAATCCTTAGCCTAACACTAATCCTAACGATAACACAAAACCTAACCATAACCCTAGTCCTAACCCTAACACTAAAGATAACCCTAAACCTAAACTTAAACATAGCCCTATCTCTAACCCTAACCCTAAACTTTCCGTAACCTTAACCCTAAACCAAACCCAGGCTTAACCCGAACCATATCCCTAATCATAACCCTAACCCTAACTCTAGCCCTCGTCCTAGTCCTAGACCTAACAATAGACCTAACACTAACCCTAAACCTAACCCTAAATCTAAATCTATCCTTCACCCTAGCACTTGCCCTAGGCCTTGCCCTAGCCCTAAACCTAGCCCTAACCCTATCCCTAAAACTAAGCTTAACACTAAAATAAATGCTAACCCTAACACTAGACTTAACACTAACCCTAAAACTTGCCCTAACCCTAACCCAGAACCTAACCGTAGTTCTAAACATAACCCTAACCCTAGCCGTAACCCATTCCCTAAACCTAACCCTAGCCCTAACCCTAAACCTAATCCTAACCATAACACTTAACCTAGCCCTAAAATTAAACCTAACCATAGCCCTCACCCTAAATCTAGCCCTTTCCCTAAACCTAACCATAAAGCTACCCTAATCCTAAACTTAAACCTACACCTAACCCTAACCCTAACCATATCCCTAACACTAACCCTAGACCTAATCCTAACCCTAGCCATATCCCTAACCCTAAACCTAAACCTAACCCTAAACTTACCAATAATCCTAACCCTAACCCTAACCCCAAACCTAAACCTAACCCTAACCCTAACCCTAGTCCTTAACATAACCCTAAACCTAACACTAAACCTAACCCTAACCGTAACACTAGCTCTCAACCTAACCCTAAACCCAGCCCTAACCCTAACCCTAAAACTAATCTTAACCCCAAACTTAACCCTAACACTAGAAATAAACCTAACCCTAACCATAGCCTGAAACCTAAACCCAACCCTAAACCTAATCCTAAGCCTAGCCCTAAACCTAACCCTAACACTAACACTAACCCTAACACTAGCCCTAACCATAAACCTAACCCTATCCCTAACCGTATCCCCAACGTAAAGCCGAGCCCTAAACCTAACCCTAACTCTAACTGTACCCCTAAGCCTAACAATAACCCTAACACTAACCCTAATCCTAATCCTAACCCTAACCCAAAACCTAACCCTAACCCTAAACATAACCATAAACCTATCCCTAACTCTAACGCTAACCCTAGCCCTAACCCTAACACTAAACCTATCCATAACCCTAACACTATCCCTAACCCTATCCCTAACACTTGTCCTTACCCTAGCCCTAAACCTGGCCTTAAATCTAAACCTAACCCTAATCCATAAACTTGCTCTTACCCTAACCTTAACACTAATCTTAGCCCTAAACCTAACCGTATCCCAAAACCTAAACTTAACCCTACCCATAACCCTAACCCTAACCCTAAACCTAACCCTAATCTCAATCCTAACCCTAACCCTAAACTTAACTGTAAGCCTACACCTAACCCTATCACTAAACCTAACCCTTTCCCTAGCTCTAAACCTAAATCTAAACCTAACCCTAACCCTAACACCAGCCCTAAAAATAACCGTAACCCTAGCCCTAATCCTAAGCTTGGTGCTAACCCTAAACATAAACCTAATCATTATCCTAACCCTAATCTTAACCCTAACCCTAGCCCTAACCCTAATCATAATCCGTACCCTAGCTCTAAGCCTAAGCCTAACCCTAACCCAAACCCTAACCCTAAACCTAGCCCTCACCCTTACCCTCACTCTCACAGTAACCCTAGCCCTAAACATAAGCTTAAACCTAAACATAACCCTAGTTTAAACCTAATTCTAACCGTAGCCCTAACCTTAACCCTAACTCTAAAGCTAGCCCTAACCCTAACCCTAACCTTAGCACTAACCCTAACCGTAAAGCTAACCATAATCTTTGCACTAGCCCTAAACTTAACCCTAAACCTAACGCTAAACATAGTCCTAGAACTAGCCCTAGCATTAGTCCTAGGCTAACCGTAGCCCTAACCCTAACACTAAACCTAACCCTAACAGTTAAGCTAGCCCTAAACCAAACCCTAGACCTAACTCTCGCCCTAAACCTAACCCAAACCTTAAAACTAAACCTATCCCTCACCACAACCCTAACCATAGCCATAAAGCTAACCATAACCTTAACCCTAACCTTAAACTTAGCATTAACCCTAACCATAAACCTAACCTTAAATCTAACGCTAGACCTAAACCTAACCATAAACCTAACCATAACCCTATGACTAACCCAAAACCTAACCCTAACCCTAACCCTAAGCATAACCCTAAAGATGGCCTTAACCTAACCTTAACCCTACAGCTAACCCTAAGCCTAACCCTAACAATAAAACTAATCCTTGACCTAATCCTAACCCCAGCCCAGACCCTAACCTAAAACTAACCCTAACCCTTATCCTAACCTAAGACATAATCCTTTCAATAAACCTAATCCTAACCGTAACCCTAATCATAAATCTATCCTTAACCATAACACTAACCTTAAACCTAACCCTAACCCTAACACTAACCAAACCCTAACCCTATCACTAGCCCTAAACCTGGCCCTAAAACTAGCCCTAACCCTAACCCTAAACCTAGTCCTAACCCTAAACTTAAACCTAACCCTAACACTAACAATAGCGCTAACCATAACCCTAACCCTATACCTAAACCTAAACCTAACTGTAACCTTAACACTAGTCCTAAACTTAAACCTAAACTAGCCCTAAACCTAACCATAACCCTAACCCTAATCCTAACCCTAAACCTAATCCTAAGTCTAAATTTAACTTTAGCACTAACCCTAACACTAAACCTAACCCTAACCATAACACCAGCCCTAATCTTAACTCTAATCCTCGTCTCTCTCTTTGCGCCGCGTC
>JAQZBX010110271.1:0-10389 GCA_029593785.1 Cabassous unicinctus
TGGAAAAACAGTTTCCCAAACTTCTAAGAATTTTCAAAGTTTTACATGTTTTTTTTTTTTTGGTTGTTGTTTTGTTTTAAAGGAGGTACTGGGATTGAACCCAGGACCTCGTACATGGAAAGCAGGTGCTCAACCACTGAGCTACCATCTGCTCCCCACAAGTTATTTTTAAGAGCTTAAACTATTTTACAATTAAACTTTTAGCTTTATTGGAGAAATTTGTACAGCACTAACACAAATATAATCATATTCCAGAGAAAACCATTTGTTTTTTTCTGAACTTGAAGTTCCAGTTTTAGTAGAAATAAATTAAAAAGGAGTCCATTCCCTCCTTTTTAAACCTAAAGCCCAGCTTCTCTAATGAAAAATTCCGTCGTCCTCTCTACTTTTGGACCTAGATTTAAACGTACACACCTCTCAAGTCCCATGTTTATGGCAACTTTTGGAATTTTTTTAATGAATTTTTTTTTGCTCCCTTCTGATAGCTTCTGAACATTTTATGGGAACTAGCAATGATGATTTTCATTTCACATGATTCAAGAAGAGGTACAAAATGAGGTTCTGGCTAAAGCTTTATACTGTACAAATTTTTTTTTCTACTGCCTCTTCAAAGTACAGCTAATGCTGTCAGTGACATTGTTGGTGTTCAGTATGAATCCTTTGAAAGGATTTTTAAATGTGGTGTTTAAAAGTATAGTAATGAATGAATTTTAATTTGGGGAAAAAAGGTCAATATATAAATTTAAAACATACCAACATGGCATGATTTGAAATGTAAGAGCAGTATATAACCAGTCCTTTTAGACCACATATTTAAACTGACTCCAATAATTTTTTTAAGGATTGATTGTAGCCATCATTTACGGACTTCAGAGGTTATACTCTCCAGAACTCTGCAGAACACAGAATCTGTGTTTTGTGGGGCTTTAAATGACAGAGGTGAAAAAGCTGGTGTTTATAATAGAGCAGTGGGGCTTATTGTCACCTATGAAATAAACATCAATTCATTTTAGAAAGAAGGTTTTTTTCTTTTAAGTCTTTCCTGAAGTAAACCAAAAGTGTCTAGTGTTTAAAATGTTTTCTTAAAATGCTTTTCTTAAAAGTAATTATCTTTTTATTTTAGGTAGTACTAAATAATGAGTAATCTTCAGTAGTAAACAATAGATGAGCATAATCATTTAATTAACATGAAGAGTGAAGATAAAACACACTGGCCTGGAGACTGAAATTTTACTTGCAATTAGTTAATTAGCTCTGGGTGACACCTTGGGCAGTTAGCTTTTTACCTGAATTTCCTCTTCTGAATATACAGTATAGGGCTCACACAACTAAGATTTTGACTTAAATCATCTTTCAGGTACCCTCCAGCTCTAAAACTATGATTCTAGACCACATAGTGGGATATTTTTAAAGTTGCTTCGACTTAGTTCTCTTGCCCTTTTTAAAGCTTCAGTTTTATACTTAAAAGCACTAAAAGATAGTTATTTATTAAAGGATCCCTTTCCTGGATCACAGTGTCTTTGTTCTCCTAAAGATTAAGGTACAAGATTCATACAGACAAGCATATAAGGACATTTTCCTGAATGCTAATTGCTAGTTAAGCACCGAACACAGTCATTAATGCATTTATTCATTCATTCAGCAAACCATTTGAGCACTTATTCTTACTATGTGAGCTGTGTACCTACCTGTACATGACTTAAGGAACTAGTAAGAAGTAAAGAAAATCTTCCCAGACATAATTTTGATTATGGCTTAAATACACATGGACATAGTTATTACCACTTCATGCATTGACTATAAACTTAGAACTGAGCAAAAATTTTAAGTATTGGCATAAAGGATTAAGCTAGATGACATCTAAGGGGTCTGAACAATCATATTAAAATTATTATAGCACATTTCACATTCTAAACATATGTGATGTAATTTACAAAATTAAGGGTAATTTATAATAAAGACTTAACATTTTGAAACTATTAATGGCAGTCCATATTTCACAGAATTATTTGGACACCTGACTCTATTGCAGAAGTGTTGCTAATACAGGGTGGTATGTAGCAGAAAAATGCAAAGAAGCTGGTACTGATTTGTACATTTTTAACAACAACTTTCTGCCTAATATTGAAAAAAATTGAAAATTTTTGAAAAACCCAAAGGACATAACTGGAGCAGAGTTTATTTTATATTTTATTCATTTTTAATTTTTGGTTTGTTTTTAATGAAAAACTATAGAAAATTTTATTGTGTTTTTAAGGTTAAAACATATACCCACATTTAAAAGATTTGTAAGAATTAGTTATAGAGAGCACATGTATTACATAGTAAAAGGGTATCCTGAACAGGAGAATGGATTATGAATTGGGTAAAAGTCCCCTACCACTTTGGGATTCTGTGATTCACATTGTAATTCCTATTGACACACTTTACATTTAACATCAGTTGATACTTATATTCTCTCTCCATCAAGATACAAAATCAAAATATCTAACATTAAAAAAACACTTGTGCCTCATAGTTACAGCTTTTAAAAGCAGGAAAATGTCTAAATAAATCTTTGATTAGTATTTATACCAAACTGATTGGGAAAAGGAACTAATAGCCAAGTAGCCAGTCTGGGTTTTAAAAACTGTTCATTAAATGTACTGATTAAAATTACTTTTGAAATGCTTTAATTTCTCATTTTTCAAATATTTCATGCTGTTAAAATATTGCATACATTTTGTATATGAATTCTTAAATTTTAAAATGTAAACAGTATAATTTTGAAGAATGGGAATCTAGTTGAATATCTTGGAAATCAGTCACCTCATTCAGAGGCTTGGTCTTTTTGTTTTTACCTGTAGTAAGTTCTATAAACTATCCTCACAGTAAGGATTATGCTTATAGTTATGGTTGGATGTTGTAGGCAGCAGTGTAAAGCAAGAAGATGGAGATGGATACTGACAGTGTGTGAAGCTTTTCAGGTTTCTTTGGTAAATTAGTACTTTTTAAAAATAACAAAGGCAAATTGTTGGGATAAACTCTTTGGTTTGTTTTTGTATACTTCAAGCGCATGTTAACATTTTTTACTCCTCTTTGGTTCCTCCCATGGTTCTAAAATAGGAGCTTTATATTATTAAAATCTTAAAAAGATGACCCATCTAGGATGAAAAAAAAAAAAAAACCACGGAGAAGAAAGCTTTTTAAAAAAAAATCTTTACAGAAACAAATGCTAAGATTATATATAGATGTATCTTTACATAGGATATTGTATTAGAATCCTCCTTACAGGAAATAGTTTTAGAACACTTAGAGCATTAGTTTGGTGTCTATAGCTACAGTTTTAACCTGTATAACCTGAAAATGAAGTTAATTTTACATTATAAGAGCACACACCACCATCTGTGTAAAAAGATTGTCCATTTGGTTTATTTAAAAAAAAAAAAAGAGAAAGCACTTTCATATTAACAAGTAGCATGTGTATAATTTGATTTTCATATTTGTTGTGTCTGATCAAGTAAAAATGAACATTAAAATATTTGTTGATGGCAACATTAACTATTAAAGCACCTTATATTCTGCTGCTTAAATTTGCTTGTAATTGCACCTTTGTTACCTGCACATTTTCACATAGAATATTGTTGTAACATTGCTTCATGTGGGTCTGGATGAAAGATTAGTGGGCCTACAGGATCATTTATTTATATTGTTTATATTACAATAATATATTGTAGACCAGTTGTAAGTTCATTTCTTTACAAATAAAAGCCTCTTCTATTTGACTATTGAGTTGTTTTTTTTCTTTTAGTTGCTGAGGCAGGGGCAGTCCTCTTTTGTAGTAAACAGCAATATCTCAACAAGGGGTTTGAACTAGTTATAAATTCTCTTGATTTAAAATTTGTAAAGGGAGTATCAACCTTTACTAATTGAGTATATTTTAAAATATTTCAATTCCATGTTATGGCCACCTAGGAAGAAATACATTCAGAGGAAAAAGCGGAACAGAAAAGTAGAAGGGGCCAGGTTTAGACATTCTAAATTGTCTCATTGTACCGGTTATTTCCTCAAACATATCAGTATTTCTACTGGCCTTTGATGCAATTGGCTGAATATATGCATTTGGTCAATCTGATTTTTATCCCTGTCTAAGCAATTTTTAAATTAGTATCCCTCAGTATAATGGTTCTCAGCTCTGTAATGTCTTCTGTTAACTGACCCTGACCACAGGGGTGGGCATATGGGTTGGCAAGTTAGGCCAAGTAGTCATACCCTGGAGTTTTATGTTTGAAACTCCGAGAGATGCTTTAAATTGGAAAAATAAAGTCCTGAGCTGTTGGAAGGCAGAATGCCCATGTGAAAAAGCAAAACCAAAACATATCCATAGATTCTCCAAATAAGTAACCCTTTTGTCTTTCCAATATCCAGCTTTTTCATGAATGGCTTGGGTTAGGTTTGTATATCTTGCAACTCAGAGTTCATGACTAATTATCCAGCAGCATTTCCCAAATTGTCTTTCATAAGTGACTAGTGTTAAATGAAAAAGGGTTGTGGGGTCAAGTAAAGTTAAACAGGTTTCTTTACTAGAGACCTTCTTCAAAAGCCTTACGATGTGCATGGGCATTGTGTGTTTTCAAGTGAAAAATAAAAGTATTCACATTTGACTATGAAACCATTCTTTTGAGGAACAATGAGTGGGACTAAGGGTGGTGAAGTGTAGCAATAAAGAGCATGAACCCTGGAGCCAGACTTACTAGGATTGTTTGAATCTCACCTCCCCCAGTATATTGCTGTATGATCTGGAGTTACTTAATTTCCATGTCTGAATTTCCTCACCTGTAAGAAGGGATTGATAATAACAGTACCCACTTCATAGAGCTGTTGTGAGGTTTAAAACAATGGGTGCACTTTAAACAGTGCTTGGCACACAGGAAGCACTTCCTAAACTTTTGCTATTATTTAGTAGTTGTCCATAACACTTGTTGATCATGAACTTGATAGTGAATCACAACTATCACTTTTTTAAAAGACACTATAGAATGTATCTGTGTATACCATGTAAGGGTAAGGATTGTTAATGACATATATACATATATAACTGATATGATAATGATGTAAAATGTATCTTATTAGATAGGTGTTGAAAAATAAAAAGGCATCAATTTAGGAAATGCTGGGTTTAGATTAAAAGTTTTAAAATTACTTTTGTACAATGTCTGGAGACACTTTTGATTGTCACTACTGGGGGGAGGGAATGGTACTGGCATTTAGTGGGTGGGGGTCAGAGACGTTGCTAGACATCCTACAATGTACAGGACAGTTCCCACAACAGAGAACTATCTGACCCCAAATGCCAGTAGTGTCAATGTTGAAAAACTCTGCTTCACTTTTAGAGTATGGTGCATTGCTAATCTGATTATGATGTGGCATGCAAGTATGTGACAAATTATAACTGCAAGACACCTAGTTCCTACCCCCAATTCTGTCAGGTGAGCAACTCAAACTCTTTTTTCTTCCAGGAATATTCATATATAATCAAAAGAACAGGGATATATTATAAAAATTAGCTAAATTTAATTTCAGATAGTCTTCTGCTTTATTTATACCAAATTGATTTAAGAAACGATTGTGATTTTGTTGCTCTGAATTTAATTAAAATGTTTATTTTTTAAGTTCATGTCTTAAAGTTATCATTGACTCTCAGATTTACTTAGCAGTTTGCATCCATTACTTTTTTGGTAACATCAGTATGGCTAAATGTCAACTGATTCTACTTTTGTGTTAATAACAATATTTGTAATATGCAATATTCCTGAATGTAAAAAACTTCTCTTGGGATTCTTGTTTTTAAAAGAAAACGTTTTTTTTAAAAATCATAGTATCAAAAGACCTTCTGTAAAGGTAAGAAAACAAAGGAAAAAGCTTCAGTTCAGTTCATATTTAGGTCTTCAAAATCATTAAGGATCAAACTCCCAAACACTGCTAAACCATTATGCAACTAAGCATGTTTTTATATCCTACATCATTCTCTCCTGTTTATAAAATTGTGGTTCTTATTGTAGTTGTAAGATTTGATTAGTTGATTTGCAACATATTAGCAAATTATTATTGATATAGGCTTTTCAATGTGCTCAATATTATGAATTGTAAATGGAATGAAGCAGCATTTCCAGCTGACGAATGGATCCACAGGTAATGCAATGTCTCTCAAACTAAGCTTGTGACAATTAAACCAATAAACTGTAGCAATGAGAAAACTATTCACAAAGTACAACCAGGGAATGTTCATCTCAATATAAGCCGGAATCTGTACTTTAAGTAAAAGGATGAGTATTTGAAGTAGCACAAATGGGAACCAGGTACCAAGAAAACAGATAATGAGCTTGGGCAAGAGTATTTTTTTCGAACTCACTGTGTAACTAGAGTGGGAGGAAAAGGGAAAATATAAGATAGCCACATTCATATATGAAGTTACCCTTATAGCCCGTACCAAGGTAACAACTTCTGACCAAGAGGTTAGAAAAGCAATAAATAAAATCATCACCATGGAAAATGACAGCCAGTAACTCTGAATGCTGACATAGAAAGGACATTGACAAGAATAAACAGTCTGTGCATTCAGGCTTTGGTAGATAGCTGGATCTCCTAAAACATAAGCAAGTACTAAAATCCATATAAAAATTATTATAAAGAAATAAAACAATTTTTGACACCTACAAGGAAACTTGGTAGTTTTAGATAAATTCAGGTAATAATCTATACAAGCCAGCAGGACAGCTGGATAAGGCAAAAGGCCATAAGTAAAGGAAATAATTTGAGTAAAGAGGCAGATGTGATATTTAGTAAATCTAATGCCTAAAAATACAAAATCCCTGAAATAGGATATAAGGGAAATGTTTACCAAAAGTAAAAGATCGATGAATGCTAATGAAATACAAAAGTATTCCATAAAATTTTGATAGGTGTTTTTTCTTCTCATTCCTAGCATGAGGATATTTAATAATGTTTTCCCAAGTATAATTAAGAACAGCAGGCAGCTAATATCTAGGGACTGGTTTGTTTGACGTTCCTGGTACTGAAAAGAGCAGTTCTTTGAAGAAAGAGCAGCCATATTTTTAGTTAGATTTCAGAAGGCCTGCCGAAATACACATGATAAAACACTGCTTCACTTTATTTTCCATCCCTGCAAAAAAGTGAAAAAAACCTTTATGTTATCTTGCTATCTCTATTTTGAAACTTTACAAAGCAAGCACCTCTATTAGATAAAGGAGTCAAAACACATGCCTAAAATAGCAGCCTGACTGTAGCACTCAAAACAATTACTGATGGCTTTAATGCAGTGCCCCCTGACACAAGGCATTACTCCAACCTCCTTTTTTGCTTTTTCAGTAGTGGAGCTTCATTATTTGCAGATTTTTATTTGCAAGTTGGCCTATTCACCAAAATTTATTTGAAACCCCAAAGTCAATACTCTTGGCGCTTTCATGGATATTCACATACATGCACAAAGCAGGAAAGGAAAAAAAAAAAAAGTCACCAATGCTTACGTTCCCAGCTAAGGTCAACCAAGGCCATGTTCTGCCTTCTTGTTTGAGCTCTCATACTGTAAACAAGCATCCCTTTTTACACTACATTTAATGCCACATATTTTGCATTTTTGTGCTTTTTATTGGTGATTTTACTATTTAAAAGGGCCCCCAAGCCTAGTGCTGAAGTACTGTCTAGAGGTTCTAAACGCAAGAAGATTGTGATGTGCCTTCCAGAAAAAATACATGTGTTACGTAATTCGGTTCAGGCACGAGTTATGAGGCTGTTGGCCATGAGTTCAGTGTTAACAAATCAACAGTATATATTAAGGTGTCTTTAAGCAGAAGCACATATAAAACAAGGTTATGTATTTACTGAGTGACGAAAATAGGCTCTCAGGAACCTAACCCTGTGTATCCGCTAGGAGCAGTAGTTCAGTATTTATTAATTGAGCATGGTGACTTTATGGAACATAACTACCATGAATAACAACAATCAGCTGTACTTCTTTTAAGGGACAGTCAGCAATTTGACTAGTGAAATTCAAAGGCAAGGCTTATGGGTCCTTTAGCATAGAAGATTTTGAAGATTTTTAGCTGCAAGATCATCCATCATTCAGATTAAATCTTTCTCTAAAGTGCAAAGATATAAAATGAATTGTTCAAATGAACATAATAGGAATACTGGCAAAAGGAAAAAAGATAAGGATTTATCTTCTGGATATGATCTTTCAGATGGGACACCTGGAGAGAGAAGAGAATGTTGGGAAGGAATAGGGACTGGGTATGGAGATTGAGAAAGTTAAGAAGTACTGGGTAAAGGCAAAGGAACTGGAGTTGAGGCTTAAGTGATAAATGTAATTGGAAGCAGGAAAAAAGGATGACAGAAAAAGGTCAAAGAGGAAGAAATCAGGAGAGCAAAAAAGGTAAAACAGGAGTTTCAAAAAATGTATCCTTAGGGGGGAAAAAAAATCATGGTTTACTCAAAGTTGTTTATTCAAGACTGCTTGACCAGAGTTTATAAAAAGCAAAAAGCAAACCAAAACCAAACAATAACAAAAACACCCCTCCCCCCCAAATGCTAACTGGATGTGAGTTAAAAATGATATATGGTACACATCCTTATTGTACTATTTTGCAGCCATTAAAAACGTTTTTCAAGACAGGAAGAAGACTTAGTTTTCACTCTGTTTTCTATACATTTTATGTTTTGAGCCTTGTAAATTTGATATGTTTTTAAAAATGATATAAATTTATGAATTTCCACAATATGCTTTGTTCAGTAAAATGCAGGTTAGACAACTACAGCAACATGTCACCTAGTTTTTGTAAGAAAAAAATTATACATGCATAAAATCGACTAAGAAGGTATACATCAAGTTATGAGTATGGTAATACTATACTTGTAGGTTTTTCTGTATTTCCCAAACATTAAGGAAAAAAACAAGAGAGTATCAAGTCTGAAAAGTGAAAACTCTGAATTTGCCTGAAAGCACCAGATCACTGATGATTAAATTTCAAGAGAGTAGTAAGGATACTGTCTGAGGGTAAAAAAAAAAAAAAAAAAAAATAGTGTGAGTGAAGGAGACTGCTACTCTCAATTCTGTTGACAGGTTGAACCCTTACTCTCATAGCCATAAATCTTAATGTCATGAGCTTCACTTATTAAGGTACACAAACAATATAGATATTTACATACTTGTATGTATAAAGATAGTTATAAAAAACCCATACAACTAGAAGTATAAAATAATCAGTCAAGTTTTTTCCTACACTAAAACATATTATAGTTTAACTTGACCCTCTCTCCCAAAAAGTTCTATTTCAGATTTTGATATACAAGGGCATAGAAACATAGCAGGCGCTCTGACAAATACCATTGGCCTTATAAGTGGTGCTACTTGGATAAAGAAGCCTAGATAAAATGTTAAGACCATATGAAGTCCTTCTTATACCAAGAAATATAATTGGCTTAGTTTTAAATAGCAAATGTTGGTTTATAATAGGAGGGGGGAAGGGAAATAGTATGGGTTTACATTTACCAACCTCCATTTTTAAAAAATTTTATCTTCAGGATAAAAGAAAAATATCATTTATCTTAATCAAATGATGCTGCTTTTATAACTCTTATCCAAAATTAAATAAGTTAAAGAATCTGTATTTAAGTCAATGGATGTTTTCCCAAATTTCCGTTTGTCATTGACTTTCAGGGATGGAGCCAATTGGAAGGCCAGAAGGGACATAAACCCTGAATACCTTCCAGGGGCTAAGGAAGGTCAGCATAGAACAATAGCAGGAGGATCAAAAACCACAGCCCTCCAGGCACTTTCTTTTCAGAAGAGGATTCATGCTTTCTCCAGTGGGTCTTTCTTGGCTTTTTATCTTCTTCCTATTTTATTTGTTTTACTGCTTTCAGTTATCTTTTATTCCTTGCATTTCATTTTGCTATACCAAATGCTATGTGAGTATGCTCTGCATCAACTTGATCCAGCAACAGCTTTATCACATTCAGCAAACACCCAATGCTTTCTGGGAAAAATAAAGCAATATCCCGAGTCATTTGCAGAAGTGGGGACGAAGCAGGCGTGTTTCCTCCCCCTAACCTAGCAGGGCCTTCCTCCGCTGGCCGGGTCCGAACGGTCGCCTCCGCAATGCCAGGGGCGGGTACTGCCGCCACCTCCCGTGGCCACCGGAAGATTTTTTAAATACTCTGTTTTTGAATAGAATAAAATAATGTTACCCATATAAGTTCCTCTTTATAATGAAATGCAAAAATCCTTTCTCTGAGTCATCGTTTGACAGTCTATATCTGAAAGAAAAATCCGTTCATTGAGTGATGCATAGAGCATATTATTTTTTGCTGAACAAAGAAATGAATAAAACT
>JAQZBX010110272.1:0-10366 GCA_029593785.1 Cabassous unicinctus
CCAGGGTTCAGGCTTCTTGGGTTCCTCTCTTCCCAGGGCTGCGTTTCTCTCCAGGCTTAGCTCCTGTTTCCTCCACAAGGTCAGCTGTAGGTGATCAGGTGAATGGCTCGCTTCTCTTCTCCTGGGGCCTTCTTTCCAACATCAAAACTGCCTCTCAAAAACTGCTTCAACTCTTTTCCTTGCCTTGCCTTTTATATTCGATTCCCCACCCACCAAGAGGTGGGGCTCAACGCCCTACTGACGTGGCCCACTCAACGCCCTAATCATAACTTAATCATGCCCAGATTAACAGATCAGTTTACAAGCATGATCCAATTATATTTTTGGAATTCATAATTACATCAAACTGCCCAACTGCAACAGCAGCTAAGATAAGACCATAATGGGATGAGCACAGGGCAAGACATACCATGTGACTAATGCATGACGCTTTGTTTTGGCTGGAAAGGGTAGTGAGTCACAAGGCAACCGACAGCAACAAGTTCTAGCTTGTGCGTTGAGTACCAAACAAACGACGAGTACAGGGACAAAATTTTCATGTTAAAATGTATTGAATAATAAATTTGACAAGTTTCCAAGCAGTTGAATACCAAGGTATGACTTTAAAAGGCATGCAAATTGGAAAGGAAGACTTAAAAATTTTACTATTTGCAGATGATATGATCCTATACATAGAAAGCCCTGAGAAATCTACAATAAAGCTTCTAGAGCTGATAAACAAGTTCAGTAAAATGGCAGGATATAAGATCAAAATGCAAAAATCAGTAGCACCAATAATGGACAATCTGAGAAGAAAATCAAGAAAAAACTTCCATTTACAATAGCAACTAAAAAAATCAAATACCTAGGAATAAACTTAACTAAAGATGTAAAGGACTTGTACAGAGAAAACTGTACAACATTGTTAAAGGAAATCAAAGAAGACCTAAATAAATGGAAGAATACTCCATGTTCATGATTGGAAGACTAAACATCATTAAGATATCTGTCATACCCAAAGTGATTTACAGATTTAACACAATCCCAATAAAAATTACAACAGCATTTTTTACTGAATAGAAAAAGTTAATTATAAAATTTATTTAGAAGGGAAAGTGGCCCTGAATAGACAAAAACATATTGAAAAAGAAAAATGTTATTGGAGGAATCACCCTATCTGACTTTAAAGCACACTACAAAGCTACAGTGGTCAAAACTGCATGGTATTGGCACAAGCATAGATATACTGAAAAATGGAACAGAACTGAGAGTCCTGATATAGATTCCCACATGTACTGTAAACTGATATTTGACAAGGCCACAAGCCCACTCATTTGAGAGAGAATGCCCTCTTCAACAAATGGTGCTTGGAGGACTGGATATCCATATCCAGAAGAATGAGAGAGGAACACTATCTCACAAAGATCTATGAATAAATTAAACTAAAGATATCCAAAAGATTGAGAGAGGAACACTATCTCACACCTTTTATAAAAATTAACTCCAGATGGATCAAAGATCTAAATATAAGAGCCAAGACCATAAATATCTTGGAAGATAATGTAGGCAAGCATCCATAGGACTTTGAAGTAGGAAAGGTTTCATAAACTTTATACCCAAGGTGCGAGCAATGAAAGAAAAAATAAATAAATGGGACCTCCTCAAAATTAAAAACTTTTGCATTTCCAAGGAGTTTGTCAGGCATGTGAAAAGGTAGCCTACTCAATGGGAGAAAGTATTTGGTAGCCATCTATTTGATAATGGCCTAATACCCAGCCTATAAAAGAAACCTGCATCTCTAAAATAAGAAGACCAAAAACTCATTTTAAAAATGGGCAAAAGATTTGAATAGACATTTCTCCAAAGAAGAAATACAAATGACTAAAAAGCACATGAAAAGATGCTCAACATCACTACCTGTTAAGGAAATGCAAGTCAAAACTACAATGAGATATCATTTTACACCCATTAGACTAGCAGCTATTAAAAAAACTGAAGACTACAAGCATTGGGAAGGATGTGGAGAAAAGGGAACACTTATCCACTATTGGTAGGATTGTAGAATGGTGCAACCACTGTGAAGGACAGTTTGGTGGTTCCTCAGGAAGCTAACTATAGAACTGCCATGTGATCCAGCAATCCCATTCCTGGGTATATTTCCAGAAGATTCAAAACAGGGACACAAACAGATATATGCACGCCACTGTTCATAGTAGCAATATTCACTGTTGTCAAAAGTTGGAAGGAACCCAAGTGTCCATCAACAGATAAATGAATAAGCAAATTGTGGTATATACATACAATGGAATATTACTCAGATGCAAGAAGGAATGCAGTATTAACATATGGAATAATATGGATGAATCTTGAAGACCTTATGTTGAGTGAAGTAAGCCAGTCACTGAAGGACAAATATTACATGACTTCACTGATATGACTCAAGCAAATGGAGCAGACACAAAGCTGGAATCTGGAAGATAGGTTAACAGGAGACAGAAATGGAGTAGAGGGTGGTGAGCTGATGCTCAATATGGGCAAAATCTTAGATAAGGTGAAACAGTGTGGTTGGGCAGTGGATGGGGGTGATAGTGGTGCATTGATGTGATTAGTTTCTATGGTGCAGGAATGTGATGGGGAGTAGGGTGAGAGGGTGGGGGTTGAACTATCCATGGAACTGGGGGGAATTTTGGAGGAAGGAACAGGTGAATTCCTGGTATTTGCAGGTCTGTGGTTAAAAGTACAATGGTGGGAATGTTCATTTTGCAAATATGACAAGGGAAGGTTATTGGTGTAGAGCGTCAGGGGTAGGGGGATATGCAGGATAGAGTGCACCTGGGGTATGCCTCTATGGAACATGAAAGTGCTCATCTTGTCATAGTGTATTATCTCATTGGGTGAAGACCCACACAATAAACAATAAATTATTAAAGTGCCATCCTGGGGAGTCCTGCTATGTTCTGCTATATTCTCAATTAGGCAAGAATCTCCCAAGAACATAGGCAGTGCCTAATAGAAAACAGACCAATAGGTCAAGACATCAATATTATTGCATGTAACAATGAACCTTTTTCTTCATAACTTAGTGGTTACCTAGGTTCCAATGGGAAGGGGAGGAAAGGATAGAATAGATGGAACATAGGGCATTTTTAGGGCATTGGAATCGGTCTGCATGGTCTTGCAATAACAGATACAGGTCATTTTAAATTTTATCAAAACCTATAAAAGTGTATGGTGCAAAAAGCAAGCCATATTGTCAATCATTGGTGATGGTTAGTAGTAATGCTTCAATATTTGTACATCAACTGTAACAAATGTACCATCCACATGTAAAATGTTATTAATATGGGAGAGTGGGATAGTAGGAGAGCATTTGGTATATGGGAATCCCCTATATTTTCTATTTTGTTTTTTTTTAATATACATTTTAATTTTTTTAAAGATACTTAGATTGCATAAATGTTACATAAAAAATATAGGGGATTCTCATATGCCCCACTCCCTATCCCTCCCACATTTTCCTATATTAACAACATCCTTCATTAGTGTGGTACATTTGTTACAATTGATGGACACATTTTGGAGCATTGCCACTAAGCGTGGATTATAGTTTACATTGTAATTTACACACACTCACACATTTTTGTAAGTTATTACAAGATTTATAAGGGCCTGTTTCTGTCACTGCAATGTCATTCAAGACAATTCCCAAGTCCTGAAAATGCCCCCAAATTGCACATATTTTCCCTTCTCCTTCCCATCAGAACCTCCAGTGGCTACTGCCTCCACATCAATGATAAAAGTTCTTCCATTACTAGAATTACCATAAGTCTATAGTAGAGTAACAGTAAATCTACTCTAATCCATCATTCATTTCCCAATCCTGAGGATTCTGGTATAGTGATGCCCACCCCACCGCTAATTGAAAGGAGGCTTAGATCTCATGGGGCAAGTAGATGGGACTATCTTGCTTGCAATTGCAGACTCTCTCCCTCATCATCTCCTTGTTAGGTCCTGGGTTAGTCCAATGAACTGGAGAGTAGGTGTTGCATATCCACTGATATTCAGGACCAAACCGGTACATGGACAGGCCAAAGATTTAAATCTCTTGGACCTACACTTATCAATTCTAGTAGTAACTACAGGTTCAAATAGGAGCAGAAGAGCCATGTGTAGGGAAACCACAACTGAGTCCAACTCTGTCACATTTGGAAGCATAAATACCAAAGTAGGGCCCACTGGCAAGGTGCCAAACTCCTGAGCTGTATGCCCTGCCTATAGTGTCTGGATGTCTTCAGAGCCCTCAGGAACCTCACTATATGAGGCAATATTTACTTTGGCAGTCAGTGAAATCCTGCTGAGACGTGCATAAGCATAACCTCTGGAATGACCCTTAACTCACTTTGAAGTCTCTTAGCCATATAAACTCATTTGTCTTTACCCTTTCCACCTTTTGGTCAAGGTCTTTTTCCAGTTGCATTGCTAGTTGGTGCTTGGTAGTAATCCTTTGGTGCCAGGGAGGCTCATCCCTAAGAGTCATGTCCCACTCTGGTGGGGAGGTAATGAGGAGTGGGAAGGAGTTGGACTCCCATCCTAGGGAGTCCTGCTATGACATCAAATAGAGGGAGAGGAGTCACTTGAAAGCATAAGCAGTGCCTAATAGAGGAGGACAGCCCAGTATATCAAGCCCTCTACGTTGTTTCAAGTAACTATGACTCTTGTCCTTCAATGGTTTAATCTTGATGGTTACCTTGGATCCTGAGAGGAGAGGGAGGGAGGAATAGAATAGATGGAATATGGGACATTTATGGGGTAATGGAGTTGCTCTACATGATCTTGCAATGATGGATACATATCATGTTAAACTTCATTGAAATCTATAAAAGTGTAAGGTCTAAAATTAAAAGCATAATGTAAACCATTGGCCATGGTTAGTAGCGATGTCTCAATATTTGTTCATCAATTGTAACAAATGTACCATCCACATGTAATATGTTATTCAATGGGGAAAGGGGAAAGAGGGGAGGATGTTGGGTATATGGGAATCACCTATATTCAGTACATGACTTTTCTGTAACCTAATGCTTCTTTGAAGACAAAATGAAAAAATTAAGACATAGGTGGAATAAACAGAAGAAAATGTCACTGAACATACAAGACAACTGCCCCTTTTATTTGAACTATAAACAGCCCCTTTTATTTGAACCTATAAATAGCAGTGATGAAAGACATAATGTCACAATTTAAAAAAAAATTTTTTTTTGTTATTTCAAACATTTAATTTTTTTTTGTATTTTACTCATTATTTTTAAAACTATCATTATTTTATCATTTTCCTATTAATTTTATTCAGTTATTTTGTTGGCTTCAATTTTGAAAAAGTTTTGGATCACAGAAGGGCTACAACTGTGGCAGGAGAAGATCATTGGTTTAGGGTGTCAGAGGTGGGGTATACATGGCAGGAGGTTTACTTGGGGCATACCTATAAGGCATATGAATGTTTTCAAGTACTCACGTGGCATTGTCACAGTGGGTGGGGTTTCACACAATAACCAAAAGAATATCGAATCCCCTATATTTTCTATATGACTTTTCTGTAACCTATAGCTTCTTTGAAGATAAAGCAAAAAAAAAAAAAAAAGAAAAAGACACTGGGGGAACATATGGAAGAAATTGTCACTGTACATAAAAGACAACAGATCTTACAGTGATAAAAGACATAATGAAAAAAAATTATTCTTTTCTTTTTTCCTTTTGTATTTTATTTGTTCTTTATTATTATTACTTTATTTTCTTATTAATTTTATTTGGGTTAATTTTGGTTTGTTTTGGGGGAGGTTTTAGATCACAGAAGTTTCACAACTGTGGCAAGGGAGGATCACTGGTGTGAGATGTCAGGGATGGGGGATGTGTGTGGAGGTGTGCCCCTGGGACATACCTCTAAGGCAGATGAATATGTTCAAGTGTTTATGGGGCATTGTCTCAATAGGTGGAGACCCACACAATAACCAAAAGAATATTGAATTTCCATCCTGGGGGTCCTGCTACATTCTCTAATAGAGTGGCAAGAATCCCCCTAGTCCATTGACAGTGCCTAGTGAAGAAAGACAGACCATTATGCCAGGTCCTTGATATTGATGATTGTACTCATGAACCTTTACATGAAATATAATTCTTTGAAACTTAACCTAACCTTATATATTGCCTAAGAATTATCTCCTGGAAGCCTCCTTGTTGCTCAAAAGTGGCCTCTGTCTAAGCAAAACTCAGCATATAAATGCACTATCTTCCACCCCCACCCTAGTGTGGGACATGATTCCCAGGAATGAGCTTCCCTGGCACTGAGGGATTATTACCAAGCGCTGACTAGCAATGCATCTTGAAAAAGACTTTGAAGCAAAGGGGGAAATATTAAATACAAATGAGTTCTTATGGCTAAGAGATTTCAAAGTGAGTCAGGAGGTCATTCCAGAGGTTACACTTATGCATGTCTCAGCAGGATCTCATTGAGTGTCTCAAGCAGTGGGTCTCCTGAGGGCTATAGAGACATCTAGACACTATAAGCAGGGCAGACAATCTCAGGAATTTGGCACCCTGATAGTAGGCCTTACTTTGGAATATATGCTCCCCAATGTCTTAGAGTTATATTCATATATAATTTCCCCACACATGGCTCTTCTGCTCCTTTTATTTGAACCTATAAATAGCACTATACTTGTTAATTATATGCCCAAGAGATGTAAATCTTCACTCTGTTCATATGCCAGTTGAGCTCTGAATCTTAGCAGAGTTGCAACACTTACTCTCTAGTTCATTGGACTCACCCAGGACAACTAACAAAAGGATGGTGATGGACAATGCCCATCCAAAAAAAAGAGTGTCTACAACTGCATGCAAGACAGTTCCATCCATTTGCCCCTTGGGATCTAAGCCCCTTCTCAGTCAGAAACGGAGTGGGTATCACCATCACCAAATCCTCAAGACTGGGGAATGAACAATGGACTAAATAGACTTATTATTCTACTAGTATTGTATTATAAACTTATTATTATTCTAGCAATAGAAGAACTTGTAGCATGATATAAAGGCAGTGGCCACCAGAGGTTCTGAGGGGAGGGAGAGGGAAGAATAGGTGAAACATGGGGGCATTTTTGGGACATTGGAATTGCCCTGCATGACACTGCAATGACTGATACACACCATCATACATTTTGTCAAAACCTATATAAGTGTGTGGGGCAAAGTGTAAACTACAATGTAAGCAATGGTTAGAAGCAGTTCTTCAATATGTGTTCATCAATTGTAATAAATGTACTACACTAATGAAAGATGTTTGGGAAATTTTGGAAAGCGGTGGGGGTGGGCAATATGGGAATCCCCTATTTTTTTGATGTAACATTTATGTAATCTAAAGCTCCTTAAAAAAACACTTAAAAAAGGGAATATATATATACACACACACACACAAACACAAAGATAGATATATATATATGTCTTTGTAGATTTATGATTTGCTGATTGTGATGGTTTGAAGCTCTGTGGACCCCAGAAAAGTATGATCTTAAATTTAATCCATCCATGTGAGTATAACCCACTGTAAGTATGATCTTTTAGTGTGTAGGATTTTAACATAAGTTGAGATGTGATCCACATAATTCTGGGTGGGTCTTAATACTCTTACTATATAAGTCCTTTATAAGAGAATGAAATTCAGACAAAAAGTGAGAAAGCCATGGAATCAAGAAGCTGAAAGCAATGAAACCTGGAAGAGAATGGAAAGACCAGCAGACACCATCATGTGACAGAGGAATAGAAGATCACTAGAGTCAGTCTTTGGGAAGAAGCACCACCTGTTGATGTCTAGATGTGGATGCCTAACCTCAAAAGTATAAGCTTGCAAGTTGTTAAATTCTCATTGTTATCTGTTTCTGGAATATTGCTTTAGGCAGCCTAGCAAACTAGAACAGTGGCATAGTAATTATTTAGTCATAACTAAGGGCTACTTTTCAGAAAGATAGTTAACATAGAACGAAATTGATCTGACCTTGAATTTATATTATAAATTTTATTTTTAAAAGTAATTTCAAGAAATCATAGTACATTAAACATAAAATTTAGTGCATCGAAGATTTTTAAACTTTTACCAACAGTTTAGAAAACAAGAATATTCAGTTTCAGATTTATGGAAAAATATAAGTAAACATCATGAGTATATTATCCTGCCATGGTATACACCTACATTAGGCTTTAACTTTAATAAGCTGTTAAATTTTATGTTTACAGAAATATCTTCATAGCCATCAAAGTTAACCTTCTAGCATCAATGCCAATGATGTACTGTGTTAATAATAGGGGAGTACAGAAAAAATATGCAAAATTTATGCTATGGATCATAGTTAGTGATAATACTCTGATGATATTTTCCTATAAACTGTAACAAATGTTTCACAGTGGTGTGGTGTGTTGGTGAAGGGTTGTTGTATGAGAATTCTACATATGTGCATAATTGTTTTGTAAGTTCATAACTTCTGTAATAAAAATATATTAAAAACAAAAAGATAACCTTGTAAAACTATTTAATACCTTGGATGATTTTTAGCTTATCATTTTCTGAAACAACTTAAATGATCCATAAGTTCCAATGGGAAACATTTCACCCACAATCAAGCTAGCTTGAGAGGTCAATATGTACTTACAATATAGAGAACATATCATGGGAGGCACATAGGCAGTGGATTATTCTGCTCTACTGGTCAAATCCTTGAGTTGTTACATTCTAAACCTGTTGTGAAAAAGAGAGAAAGGGAAAGAGGAAAAAGATGTTAGTTAAATGCAGTATTGTGTACCGTATATCTTAAGCTAAAAAACCCTGAAAGAAATCACTCATCTTACTAACATAAATCTTTCTGTATTCATTAATGTATCATCTGCTTATATCAATTTATGATTGCTTTTCAATTTTAGGAAAATTCTATTGAACTGAATTCATTACAATATACAATAGAGCAAATAATTTTTTTAAAAAAGAGCAAATGCTGTAACTGAAACTCTAGGAAAGTGAATAAGATATCTTGGTAGCTAAAAATGTTTCACGGTCTTTATTTTTCCTAAATTTTCCATTTACAGACTAAGTTGTATCCACAGCATGCGTGTGTACACACACACACACACACAAACCACAAAGTCAGGCAAAATCTATTATATTATCTGGATGTTTATAAATATGTGGATACTTGGCAAAATAAAGACCAAATAATTAGATGATATGCCTAAGCGACTTTAACTTTCATCTTTTTAAAAAATTTATTTTTAAAGAAGCTTTAGATTACATAAATGTTACATAAAAAATATAAGGGATTCCTATATGTCCCACTCCCTCTCCCTTCCACACTTTCCCGTATCAACAACATCCCTCATTAGTGTGGTACATTTGTTACAACTGATGAACACATATTGGAGCTTTGCTAGTAACCATGGGTACAGTGTACATTATAGTTTACACTCTGTCTCACACAATTTTGTAGGTTATGACAAAATATATAATGGTCTGTATTCATCATTGCAATGTTATGCAGGACAATTCCAATGTCCTGAAAATGCCCCCATATCACATCTATTCTTCTGTCTCCCTCCCCTCCAAACCTCTGGTGGCCACTGCCTTTACATCAATGATAAAAGTTCTTGCATTCCCAGAATAACTACAACGCCCATCCCAAGGAACAGAGAGTATCTGCAACTGCAAGCAAGATAGTTTCATCCATCTGCCCCATTGGACCTAGGCCCCTGTCAATTAGAAAGAGAGTGGGCATCACTACCCCCAAATCCTCAAGATTTGGGAATGAACAGTGGAATAAAGTAGACATTATTCTATTATAGACTAATTTTTATGCTTAAAGTACTATGATTTCTTAAAATTTCTTTTAAAAATAAAATTTGTAATATAATTTCAAGGCCAGATCAATTTCTTTCTTTATTAGCTATCTTTCTGAAAAGAAGTTTCATATTGTGCAGTAAGAAGAATAGGAAGAAAGCTCTCTTCTATTCCTGCAAGAAATGTCAGAAAAGGTGGAGAGAAAGAGGGCAACAGTGGAAGAGGAAGGTGAATGCCACAACTCTTGTTTTCTCCTTCTAGCTTCTTGAGGCCAAACATTCAGGGGAAGTAGCTTTAGAAATCCCTCACAAAATTGAGGAAATTCTTAGGGCAGTGGACTTTTGCCTGGAAGTGTGAGAAGCAATTATTGTGCTCAATGAGCCCCTGTCAACATGAGATGACTCAATACCATCAAGGGGTTGCATGGTGTGAACAAGTCCAGTTTGCAAGCCCAAATCTTCCTTGGTTATGGGGTGGCATGGAAATAGAGTTGAGAAAGAATGGGCCTTGTAGTAGAAA
>JAQZBX010110273.1:0-10387 GCA_029593785.1 Cabassous unicinctus
AAAAAAAAAAAAAAGAAAAAGAAAGAGCTAAAATCAAAGAAATAACTGCACACTTGGATGAATTAGAAAAAGAGCAACAAACTAACCCCAAAGGAAGTAGAAAGAAAGAAATCACAAAGATTAGAGCAGAACTAAATGAAATAGAAAATAAGAAAGCATTAGAAAAAATAAATCCAAAAGCTGGTTCTTCAAGAAGATCAATAAAACTGACAAACCCTTAGCTAGACTATCAAAGTAAAAAAAAGAGCAGATGTAAATACACAAAATAAGAAACAAGGAAGGGTATATCACACTGACCCCACAGAAATAAAGAGTATCTTAAGAGGATACTTTGAAAAATTATATGCCAACAAGATGGATAATTTAGAGGAAATGGACAAATTCCTAGAAACACACAAGAAGCCTACATTGACAAAAGAAGAAATTTATGAACTCAGCAGACCAATCACAAGTAAAGAGATAGAATCAGTCATCAAAAACCTCCCAACTAAGAAGAGCCCAAGACCAGATGGCTTCACGGGTGAATTCTACCAAACATTCCACAAAGAACTAACACCAATCCTGCTTAAACCCTTCCAAAAAATGGAAGTAGAAGGAACATTGCCTAACTCATTCTATGATGCCAACATTACTCTAATACCAAAGCCAGAAACACCACTAGAAGGGAAAATGACAGACCATTCTCGCTAATGAACCTAGATGCTAAAATCCTCAACAAAATACTTGCTAATCGTATTCAACAACACATCAAATGAATTATACACCATGACCAAGTGGGTTTCATCCTGGGTATGCAAGGATGGCTCAACATAAGAAAAATCAATTGATGTAATACACCACATAAACAGATCGAAAGAAAAAAATTACATGATCATCACTATGGAGGCAGAAAAGCATTCGACAAAATACAGCATACTTTCCTGATAAAAACACTGCAAAAGATAGGAATAGAAGGAAACTTTCTGAACATAATAAAATTAAATAAATCCATCATGAGTCGGGAGCTTCAATCAAAATTGATGAGCCTTTAGAAGGATCTGAAGATTGGATCATTACCATTACAGGAACACCGGACCAGATACAGAATGCACAGCATTTGCTGCAGGACAGTGTGAAGCAGTATGCAGAGTTTGAAGGATTCTAATGCAAGATATTTTTTCTTTTTTATAGTGTGAAGCAGTATTCTGGAAAGTTTTTCTAAGAAAGTTAATCTAACCCTTGGCTAGACTAATGAAGAAAAAAGAGAGAAGATGCAAATACATAAAATAAGAAACAAAGAAGGGGTTATCACCACTGACCCCAGAGGAACAAAGAGTATCATAAGAGGATACTTTGAAAAATTGTATGCCAACAACATGGATAATTTAGAGGAAATGGACAAATTCCTAGAATAACACAAGCAGCCTACACTTACAAAAGAAGAAACCTGTGGACTCAACAGACCAATCACAAGTAATGAGATAGAATTAGTCATCAAAAACCTTGCAACTAAGAAGAGCCCAGGACCAGATGGCTTCACAGGAGAATTCTACTAAACATTCTGGAAAGAACTAACACCAATCTTCCTTAAACTGCTCCAAGAAATAGAAGTGGAGGGAACATTGCCTAATTCATTCTATGATGCCAGCATCACCCTAATACCAAAGCCAAACAAAAACACCATGAGAAAGGAAAACTATAGACCAATCTCTCTAAAGACCTAGATGGCTAAAATCCACAACAAAATACTTACTAATTGTATTCAACAACACATCATAGGAATTATACACCATTGTCAAGTGAGTTTCATCCCTGGTATGCAAGGAGGGTTCAACATAAGAAAATCAATCCATGCAATACACCACATAAACAGATCAAAAGAAAAAAAATCACATGATCATCTCTAGAGATGCAGAAAAAGCATTTGACAAATTACAGTACACTTTCCTGATAAAAACACCTCAAAACAGATAGGAATAGAAGGAAACTTCCTCAACATGATAAAGGGTATATTAAAAAAACCTACACCTAACATCATATTCTATGGTGAAACCCTAAAACGTTTCCCTCTAAGATCTAGAGAAAGAAAATGATGCCCATTTACACCGCTTTTATTTAACATTGTTGTTAGAAGTACTTGCTCGAATACTTAGGCAAGAAAAAGATATAACAGCATCGAAACTGGAAAGGAAGAAGTAAAAATTTCACTATTTGCAGATGACATGTTCCTATACATAGAAAGCCCTGAGATATCTACAGCAAAGCTTCTAGAGCTTATAAATGAGTTCAATAAATTCGCAAGTTATAAGATCAATGCGCAAAAATTGGTAGCATTTCTGTACACTAATAATGAGCAATCTAAGGAGGAAATCAAGAAAAAAATCCCATTTACAATAGCAACTAAAATAATCAAATAACTAGGAATAAATTTAACTTAAGATATAAATGACTTATACAAAGGAAACTACACAACACTGTTAAAGGAAATCAAAGAAGGCTTAAATAAATTGAAGATTATTCCCAGTTCATGGATAGGAAGACTAAACATCATTAAGTTGTCTATCTAACCAAACTGATCTACAGATTTAATGCAATCCCAATAAAAATCACCACAGCATTTATTACTGAATTGGAAAAACTATGAAATTTATCTGAAAGTGCAAGATGCCCAAAATAGCCACAGACATATTCAAGAAGAAAAATGAAATCGAAGGGATCACACCACCTGACTTTAAATCATACTATAAAGCTACAGTGGTCAAAACTGCATGGTATTGGCACAAGGATAGACTTACTGACCAATGGAACCAAATTGAGAGCTCTAATATAGACCCTCGCATATACAGTTAACTAGTCTTTGACGAGGCCACCAAGCCCACTCAGCAGGGAAAGAATGGCCTCTTCAACAAATGGTGCTTGGAGAACTGGATATCCATATCCAAAAGAATGAAAGAGGGACACCATCTCACACCTTATACAAAAATCAACTCAAGATGGATCAAAGATTTAAATACAAGAAACAAGAATATAAAGACCTTGGAAGATAATGTAGGGAAGCATCTACAGGAACTTTTAATAGGAAATGGATTCATGAACTTCACACCCAAAGCATGAGCAGCAAAAGAAAAAATGGATAAATGGGATCTCTTCAAAATTAAAAACTTCTGCACTTCAAAGGAGTTTGTCAAGAAAGTGAAAAGTTAGCCTACTCAATAGGAGAAAATATTTGGTATCCATATATCTGATGGAGGCCTAACATCCTACATATATAAAGAAATCCTACACATTTAAAATACAAACAACCCATTTAAAACAAGGCCAAGTAATTTGAATAGACACTTCTGCAAAGAATAAATACAAATAGCTAAAAAGCACATGAAAAGATGCTCAACATCACTAACTACTAGGGAAATGCAAATCAAAACTACAATGAGATACCATCTTACACCCATTAGAATGGTGGCTATTAAAAAAACAGCAGACTATAAGTGTTGGAGAGGATGTGGAGGAATGGGAACCCTCATCCACTGCTGGTGGGAATGTAGAATGGTGCAGCCATTGTGGAGGACAGTTTGCCAGTTCTTCAAAAAACTAACTATAGATCCAGGAAGGCCACTACTGGGTATATACCCAGAAGATTTGAAAGCAAGGACACGAACAGATATATACACACCAATGTTCATAGCGGCATTATTCACTATTGCCAAAAGTTGGAATCAACCCAGGTGCCCATCAACAGATGAATGAATAAACAAAATGTGGTACATATATACAATGGAATATTACTCAGTTGTAAGAAAGAATAAAGTGCTAACACACGGGATAACATGGATGCATCTTGAGGACCTTATGTTGAGTGAAGCAAACCTGGCACTGAAGAATGAACAGTACATGACCTCACTGATATGAATTAAGGAAATTGAGCAGTCTCAGAGAGTTATTGTCAGGAAGACAGGTTTACAAGAAATAGAAAGAGAGGAGAAGGTTGTGAGCCAGCACCCATATGGACATAATCTACAGTAAGGTGAAAGAATATAGTTACATATTGAAGGGATAGGACAGGAGGGTAGTGATATTACTGGGTGGGGTGGTGCAGGGTTGACAGGTGGGTAGATTGGGAAGGGTGGGTTAGAAGGTCCAGGGTACTGGGGGGAGGGTTGGGAGAGGGACCAGGTGAACATTCGGGTTGTGGGTATGTGGTTGAAAGTTCAAAGTTGGGAATGCTCTTATGGCAATATGACAAGGAATGGCTTCTGGTTTAGGGTGTTGGATGGGGGGCATTCAGGACAGAGCACACCTGTAACACCTTCTAGGGAGTTTGTGAGGGATCATTTTGTCATAATATGTTGTATCAGTGGGTGGAGACCCACATAATGAGCGGGAAGGAGTTGGACTCCCATTCTCGGGAGGACCACTTTGTGCAGAAATAAACAGGTGGGAGTCTCTCAAGAGCAAGGATGGTCCCTAATAGGGGAGGACAAATCAGTGTGTCAAGACCTCAGTCTTGTTGCATGTAACTATAAATCTTGTCATCCAATGAGTCAAGCCAAGTGTTTGCCATGGGCCCCGGGGGGATGGGGAAGGAGGAATAGACTAGATCGAACAGGGGGTATTTAGTGATCAGTGGAATTGTTCTGCATGATCTCACACTGATGGACATAGGATATGGTAAATATCATCAAAATTTATAAAAGTGCACAATCTAAAATATTAACCATCCTGAAACAATTGACCATGTTTAGTAGCTGTTTCACTATTTGTATATCAGTTATAACAAAGATACCATCCACATGTAAAAAGGTATTATATGGGGGGGAGGAAAGGAGGAGGATGTTGGGTATATGAGAATCTCCTGTATTCTCTGTGTGATTTTTTTGTGACCTAAAACTTCTTTGAAAACAAAATGAAAAATAGTGAGACACTGGGGAATGAGTGGGGGAAGGTGCCACGATACAGACAGGATACCAGATATTGCAGTGATGAAAGGCAAAATGTTAAAAAAAAATTTTTTTAATATTTTTTTAAATATCCCAATCTTTTAATTTTATTTTACTTTTAGTTTCTTTAAATTTTTAGGTATTTTAGCAAAGATAAATATATATTTATATAAAGATAAAGATAAATATATATTTAAATATATATTTAAAGCTATCATTATTTTTTCATTTTCCTATTAATTCTATTTGGCTATTGTAATGGCTTCATCTTTGAAGAAGCTTTGAATCACAGAAGGGTTACAACTGGGGCAGGGTGAAGATCATTGGTGTGGGGGGTCAGGAACTGGGGAATGCATGGGAGGAAGCTCACCTGAGCATACATATAAGGTAAATAAAAATGTTCAAGTGTTCACAGGGCATTGTCACCGTGGGTGGAGACTCACACAATAAATGAGAGAATACTGAATTCCCATCCTGGAGAGCTCTGCCACATTCTCTAAGGGAGCAGTAACAGTCCCCCGAGTGCAGGGACTGGCGAAGGAGGATGATCCACTGATGGGCCCTTGATATTGATGACTAGGCTTATGAGTCTTTGCTCTTGAAACTGAAACTCAGGCTATTGTTATGAGGTACCTAAGGGTTGCCTCCTAAGTGCCTCCCTGTTGCTCAAATGTGGCCTCTCTCTAAGCCAAACTCAGAATATTAATGCATTACCTTCCCCCCAGTGTGCACCATGACTCCTGGGGATAAGCTTCCCAGGCACCAAGGGATTGCTACCAAGCACCAACTAGCAATGCAACCAGAAAAAGACCTCAAGTAAAAGGGGGAAAGGTAAAGATAAATGAGTTTATATGGCTAAGAGACTTCAAAGTGAATCAGGAGGTCATCCCAGAGGTAACGCTTATGCACATCTCAGCAGGACATCATAGACTTCCAAAGTGGGTACCATCCCAACCAGTGGGGCTCCTGAGGGCTCTGGAGATACCCAGGTCCTATAGTCAAGGTGGATAGCTCCAGAGTTTGGTGCTTTGCCAGTGGGCCCTACTTTGGAGTTTGTGCTCCTGAGAGTGACAGAGTTGGACTCAATTGTGTCTTCCCTGCACATGTCTCATCTGTCCCTTCTATTTAAACCTATACTTGGTGCTGGAGTTTGTAGGTGTATGTCCTGAGACTCAAGTCTTTGGGTTTTCCACATGCCAGCTGGGCCCGGAACCTCAGTGGAGCTGCAAAACCTACCCTACAGCACACAGGACTCACCCAGGACAACTGGCAAGGAGATGATGATGGACAACAGCTGTCCCAGGGAATGGAAAGAGTCTGCTCCTGCAGGCAGGATAGTCCCATCCATCTTCCCCATGCGATATAAGCCCCCTTTCAATTGGAGGTGGAGTGGACATCACCATGCCAGAATCCTCAATATTGGGGGAAGAGCTGTGGACTAGAATGGACTTACTGGTATTCTACTTGAGACATATTGTGATTCTAGCAATGGAAGAATTACAACATTGATGTGGAGCCAGTGGCCACTGGAGGCTCTGGGGGTAGGGAGAGGGAAAAACAGATGTAATACAGGGGCTTTTTTGGGAATTCTGATTCATCCTGAGTGACACTGCAACAACAGATATAAGACATTTTATATAATCACATAACATGCAGAACTGTGTGGGAGAGGGTGTAGACTACAATGTGAACTATGATCCATGCTTAATGGCAAAGCCCCAGGATGTGTTTATCAATTGCAATGAATGTGCCACACTACTGAAGGATGATTATGTGGGAGGTTGTGGGAAGTGGGGCATATGGGAATCCCTATATTTTTTCTGTAACATTTATGTAATCTAAGTAGCTTTTAAAAAAATAAAATGATTTTTAAAATAAATAAATAAATAAATAAGCAAACAAACAAATAAATAAAAGAGCCAAGACCATAGTGACTTTGGAATATAATGTAGGGAAGCATCTACAGGACCTTACAATAAGAAATGGTTTCATGATCTTCACACCCAAAGCATGAGCGGCAAAAGAAAAAATGGATGAATGGGATTTCCTCAAAATTAAAAACTTCTGCACTTCAAAGGCATTTGTCAAGAAAGTGAAAAGGTAGCCTACTCAATAGGAGAAAATATTTGGTATCCACATATCTGATAGAGGCCTAATATCCTGCATATATAAAGAAATCCTACACTTGCAAAATACATAGACAAACAACCCATTTAAAACAAGGCCAAGTGATTTGAATAGACACTTCTCCAAAGAAGAAATACAAATAGCTAAAAAGCACATGAAAAGATGCTCAACATCACAGCTATTAGGGAAATGCGTAACAAAACTACAATGAGATATCATCTTACACCCATTAGATGGGCAGCTATTAAAAAAATAAGGACTACAAGTGTTAGAGAGGATGTGGAGGAATGGGAACCCTCATCCACTGCTGGTGGGAATGGGGAATGGTGCATCCATTGCAGAGGACAGTATGGCGGTTCCTCAGAAAACTAACTATAGAACCGCCATATAATTCAATATTCCACTGTTGGGTATATACCCAGAAGAATTGAAAGCAAGGATAAGAACAGATATATGCACGCCAAAGCTCATAGCGGCATTATTCACTATTGCCAAAAGTTGAAATCAACCCAAATGCCCTTCAACAGATGAATGAATAAACTAATTGTGGTATATACATACAATGGAATATTACTCAGCTGTAAGAAGAAATACAGTATTAAAACACGGGATAACATGGATGAATCGTGAAGACCTTATGTTGAGTGAAGCAAGTCAGGCACTGAAGGACAAATATTACATGACCTCACTGATATGAATTAAGCAAATTGAGCTACTGTCTGGAAGATAGGTTTACAGGAAATAGAAAGGGAGAAGAAGGTTGTGAGCCAATGTCCATGCAGGCAAAATCTATGATAAGGCAAAAGTGTGTAGTTGTAGAGTGGAGGGACATGACAGTGGTTTAATGAAGCGGTTGGGTTGGGTGGTGCTGATTTGTCACTGGGGGTAGGGTGGGGAGCATGGGTTGGACTGTCCATGGAACTGGGGGGATTGAGGGAGTCAGCAGGTGAACACTGGGGATTGCCGGGTACATTGTTGAAACTACAATGTTGGAAATGCTCTGTTGGCAATATGGCAAGTAAGGTTGCTGGTTTGGGATGTTGGATGTGGGGGGCATTCAGGACAGGGCACACCTGGGCCAGGGTTCTAGGGAGTTTGGGAGTGTTCATCTTGCCTTAGTGTGTTATATCAAGGAGTGGAGACCCATATAATGAGTGACAAGATAGTGGACCCCATTCTGGGGAGGCCCACTATGTTCCAAAATAGATGGGCAAGAGTCTCTCGAGAGCATAGGCAGTGCCTAAAATGGGAGGACATACCAGTGTGTCAATCCCTCAGTGTTGTTGCAAGTAACTATGAATCTTGTTCTTCAAGGAGTGAAGCCTGGTGGTTGCCTTGGGTACTGAGGGGAAGGGTAGGGAGGAATAGAATAGATGGAACAGGGGGCATTTTGGGGACAATGGAAGTATTCTACATGATCTTGCTATGATGGATACAGACCATGTTAAATTACATCAAATTTTATAAAAGTGTATGGTCCAAAATGTAAAACATAATGTAAACCACTGACCATGGTTGGTAGCTATATTTCAATATTTGTACATCAGCTGTAACAAATGTACCATCTACATATAAAATGTTATTAATAGGGGAAGTGGGGAAAGGGGGAGGATGTTGGGTATATGGGAGTCCCCTGTATTCGGTATGTGAATTTTCTGTAACCTAAAACATCTTTGATGACAAAATGAAAAAAGTAAGACACTGGGGGAATAAAGGGGAAAAAATGTCACTGCATATATAGGATAACAGATCTTACAGTGATGAAAGGCAAAATTCAAAAAAAAATTTTTAAACATTTTTTCATTAGTTTCTATTATCCCTAATATTTTTCTAATTTTTAAAAATTTTTTAAATTTTATTTCTTATTTTTAAAACTGTCATTATTATTTCACTTTCTCATTAATTGTATTTGGCTATTTTATTGGCTTCAATTTTGAAGAAGTTTTGGATCACAGAAGGGTTACAACTGTGGCAGGGGAGGATCATTGGTGCAGGGGGGATACATGGGAGGAAGTTCACCTGAGCATACATATAAGGCATATAAATGTGTTTAAATATTCATGGGTCATTGTCACGGTGGGTGGAGATCCACACAATAACTGAAGGAATATCAAATCCCTATTCTGTTGAGCTCTGCCACATCCTCTAAAGGAACACCAAGAATCCCCAAGTACAGGGGTAATAACTAGTGAAAGAGGATGGTCCATTGATGAGCCCTTGATTTTGATGATTGTGCTTATGAACATTTACTCTTTTTTTTTTTCTAATAAACATGTAGATTTACTTTAAATCGGTTTGGTACATGATACAGATTGGTTTTGCAGTTTTGAGTGAATTGAAATAGAAATTTCTAAATACAGCAGTATCTGTCTGTGCAAAAAACATCCATAAAATAAAATAAGGTATCTGATAGGACTACACCTGCATTAAAAAATCAGATGGAAAATCTGAAAAGGTTTCTACATACCTTCTGGATTAAAAAAAAATCATCAATGGTTCAAGATATTAAATTGCTAAAGGAACGGGGAGGGGGAGGAAATTAGTTCAAAAAGCCTGTGAGTTGTTGCAAGAGCTCCTCTGTGGATTTGCTAAATCTAACTTTCCTATAGTGATTTCATTTCAGAGTGGTGCTCAAAATTACAGAACGTGACAGGTGTCAAATCAACCTACATTTTCATAAAATTTACACCTTGTGTTGACATTAATGTACGGCAAGGTATTCATTATCTAGGTAAGTGACAATTATACCATTGTATCTAATTTTTGCCACTTTGGGTTAGAATGGAAATTCTGTTTATTTCCAAATGCACTTTTAGAGTTTAGCATTCACAGCCATGGCACCATAAATCTAACAACAATGGTACCATAATAAATTTTGTGAGGTACCTAGAATATTACTACTAATGGAAACACAAATGTATGAGGTAAACTAACATACCTTTTTCCAATCCAGAGATTTTAAACAAGGCACTTGAAAATATTAGGTGTATGTACAAGAGTGCAAGTAAAACAAACTTTATCTATACCAACAAGAAACAGAAAAACAGTAAATCTTCACTTTAAGACCCTTTAATATAATTACCTAAATAAATGCAAGGAGTTTTCACTTTATGAAATGGACCAAAGCAATTTGTCTTTCCCACTATAAAATATTGAAAACCAAGTAAGCTGAGCCACTACTGGCTAAAGAAACTAAAATGAAAAACCTTTAATGATAATCTAGAAAAACAAAAGGCCTATACTAAACTAACTTAAGCCTCTGAACTAATCCAATATGTCAAAGGCTGAGGAAAAGTAACCCTTTTAAAATCTGTTTAAACTTAAAAAACAAACGAACAAACAAA
>JAQZBX010110274.1:0-10388 GCA_029593785.1 Cabassous unicinctus
GCTAGGAAACCTTCAGTTTGGGGAATGCAAGAAAAGTAATTTCTTTGGAACTTTTCACTATGTAGTATAAACTCCCATGCCCTAAGGGGAGGGGGGAGAAAAATGAGAGGTCTCCAATAAAAACTATTAGTAAGCATTTCCTCCATATGACCTGAAACTTTTAGAAAGGTAAGCTATAAATTAGCTGATTATTCTGTTAACATAAGTAGACCTTTTTAACATAGAGGGGAAAGAAATACATTAAAGCATGAATTTTGGCATTTGTCCAATAGCAGTATTATGACAGAAAGAAATTTCTAGGAGATGCTATGCATATCATGAATCAATACAATTTTCTTCTTTCCAGGTATTACTAGAAGGAAAATTCTAGGCATTAACAAATCCATTAGAGATTGGTACAGGAGGCTGAAATCAATAAAAAAGCCGATTTTAGAAAAAATTTGGAAATATTTGTTTGCTCAAGAGTGCCACTGGGATACTACTCTAGAGAGTAAGCACTGGTTATTAAATATGTATATTTCATACAGTAAACAAGGTGTATGAAAAGAAATTTTAATAGGCAGAGTAGAGAAACAAGAATAGAAGCTATGGAATCTGTTAAATTTTGTTTTAAACTCTAGCTTTGTCCCTTTAAAAGTGAGGTGACTTTGGGTACATACGTAAAATGGGCATAATAATCTGTATCTTTATATGATCGTTCTGAAGCTTACTCAGGATAATCTCTATTAAATAAAACCTAGCCTTATGTCTATCCATAAACATTTTCCAGATGAATTTCAGGCATAGCTTGAGTATTTTTAAAACTAAAGATTAATATTAGCATTTTAATAATGACATTACAATTCCATTATGTGAATACTATCTGGACTCAGGAACAGAATCCATACAAAGTTGACTCTTTTTTATAATTCTTGGTAAAGACAACCTTTGTATATTCTTTAAAAAATTTAAGTTTTGGGAAGCATATGTGGCTCAACGAGTTGGGCACCCACCTATAACATGAGAGGTTCTGGGTTTGGGTCTCAGTGCCTCCTAAAGAAGATGAGCAGATGCCGCACCCGTCGCAACAACCTAGATGCCACAACAAGCTAGATGCTGCACCCGCTGCAACAAGGAGATGTCTGAAAAAGCAGATGCCACAAGCCAGCAGACGCCGCAGCCCACAGGGAAAGGATGTGGTTCAGGCCGTTGGGCACTTGCCTCCCATGTGGAGGTTCCTGGGTTCTGGTCCCAGTGCCTCCTGGAGAAGGCGAGCAAACAATGAGCAGTCAGACAAGAGAACCATATGGGGGTGGGTGGGTGGAATAAATTAAAAATAAATTAAATTAAATTTAAAAAAAAATTAAGTTTTAAACTTCCCAATAAAGAATATTGCTAGTAGTTTGAACAACGTTTACACACCTATTTTTGTATATCATATTTTGTTGTTGTTTGTTTATTTAATATATTACCAAACTAGATCTTTTTGTTGGGGGAGGAGGGTGAGATATGCACGGTCATGGAATTTAAGAGAAAATGTTTATCAACCAAAGGACTGTAGGTGGCAGTCCAGTGAGTCAAGAAACCAATTTTAGCGGGATGTCACTAGCACAAAAGAAGAATGGGATGAGGGTGGGGAATCACAGCACACTGCACTTAGAAAGTATGAGCATTATTTACTGAAACTTTTATTTAGCTGCACATATAATTGTACATAAACTCATATATATGTTCTGAGTTGTGATGTAAAAAATATATTCCTATAAATTAAAACTGTTTGAAAGTCACAGGTATAGTATTAACAGGGTAGACTTTAGACTAGACAGACTACTTGGAGTCTCCATCTACTAGGTGTGTAACTTTAGTTAGTTACTTAACCACTCTGGGCCTAGTCTCCTCATCTAAAATGGGGGTAGGAGCACCTACTATAGTCTTATTGTAAGAATTAAATTATATGAACACTTATAATGAGGCTTGGCATATGATAATATTAAGTGCTTTATATGTGTTAGCTATTCTTTTTCATCTTCTTAGGAACCAAAAGAGTATAAATATAAATATAAATCTATTTGTTTATATTTTTAAAAAAACACTTCTCCTGGCTCCCAAATTTATTGGATGGGATGTCGGATGTTTAGTACTCTCTTAGTGTCTATCAATACTGTTCCCTAATTCTGCCCATCCTCTTCAAAACACACATTCAAAATTATAATTATGGGTTACAGGGATAGTGGGAAACAAAACTGAAGGTGAAAGTGTCATTGAAGTACAGCTCCCTTCCACAAGCATATCAGGATTTCCTTGATGCAGTATTTCATACCAGAGAAGGAAGTACAGCAAAGGAAATAAACACCCAAGTTCCTAATTTTAGCCAGAGTTTACCTACAGAATTTATTCCAGTTCTATTCCTAAAATGATGCATAGGATCAATCAGAGCTACTCCAAGTCTAGCCAATACTTGTGAACTCAGATAAACTTCAATCTGGACTGTTTGTACCTCTTAAAATATGATCAGCTACTTTTTACCTCTCTAAATCCACAAATGTGTCAAGACATCAGTTCTGTTATTACCACTTGTGGTAAACCTTTGGATAAGTTGCTGAACTTACAAGATTTTATATAACAAAACTTATAAGCACTTTCTATATCCTAGACTAAATATTTTACCAGTGCTAATGCATTTAATCCTTCCAACAACCCTTATGAGGTAGGTACTATTATTCCACCCATATTAGAGATAAGGAAATTAAAACACAGATGGTCTGTGTAACTTGTTCAATAATATAGAGCAAGTCAATGGAGAAAATAGGATTTTGAACCCAAGGCTATCTGGCTATAGAGAGTTCATTCTCTCAACCATTATGCAACGCCCTAACCTGTCTAAAATCTATTTCTTCATCTTTTAAATGGCAATTATAACCCTTGTTCTGAGTATCACACAGTGCTGTAAGGATTAAATGAGACCAAATATGGAAAAAAAATTATTTGCTAAACTCTTAAACACTATATTAATTAAAGGTATTACTATCTTCTTTTGGAAAGACTGCTGTCTACTCCACATACTTTGTCCTTGTTCCTTTCAGAAATCCTTCCCTTACACAATTACTCTTGTTCTCTGAACCTACACATGTCCCATGGAATAAAAGATCTGAGAAGTACTATCCCCACTATCACCTTTATTTACAGTGATTATATCTTCCATATGTTATAGGGCAATACTGATCCAAATATTAAATGTCTCAGGATATGTATTTCTATTTTTAATGGCTATGGTCGCCATATGTATAAGGAGTAATCCATTCCCTTTCCATTCTATACAACTTTCTAGTCTATAACAGTTTGCTATAAAGTAGAGGATCCTTACTTCAGGATAGATTCATTCTCTAAGGAACCAGAAAGACCTTTATTTTCACTGGTGATGAACTGGATATAGAAAAGCTAAATTTTGTAGAGAAAAAGATGTATACAGTTTTAATTATATTTATAATTATAAATATGAATTATACAATAGTATAGTTATAAAGGATTATAATTTGAAGTCACGTACAGTGACTCAGATCTTGACAGTATTATTCCATAGAGCTATGTAATATAAACATCCAAAAATGTTTTTTGAAATAGCCTTTATTTTCATGGCTTCTCTATACAACAGAGTATAGTAAAATCTATTCTATCATTTAATCTTTGTATTAGCAATGATATTTCTATTTGAGAGACAATAAAATATAAGGCCTAAGTACTAGTACTTTGTCTAAGTTTTTTTTTTTCTCTAACCCAAGAGCCTTGTACCTAGGCCTTCTGAGTCATAGTGCATTGTATTTTCATTACACTTAAAATTAGTGGGTAAGATCATTCCCCCTCACACCACAGGGTGAGACAGATTCCTATCTTTTATGCTATAAACTGATGACCAAGAAATTGAAATCTAACTGAATCTACCTAATGATGAATCTAACAATCTACCTGCTAATGACACCACTATTAAACATTTATTATGAGGCAGATACTGCTAAAACCATTTTATGTTAGAAAACTGAGGATTAGAGAAGCATAACTAGTTAAGTGATAGAATCAGGATTCAAATTTGATTAATTTTAGAGCACTGTAGTGCTCTTATTTCTATAGTTTACTGCCCCCATCTCATTTTCCATCATCTGCATTATTGAAGAAATCAAGAAAACCAGAAGGCAGGTTTCTTAACAACCTTAAAGATTAATAGGAAAATTTCTGGTTAGAACAAGGTTTTGCTTTTTTAAGTCCATTACAAACTTCAGGTGTTTAGTTATAATTAGGTAAATTCATTATAACAGAAAGATGTAGGCTCCAAGTACCAGCTTCTTAAATAACTAGTTGAAGGGCATTAGATAAGTCACAACCTTTGAAAGCCACAGTTTCCCTATCTGAAAAAGGAGACAATATTGAGAGAAATAGAACAAAGGGTTTATTGATAATACAAACTCTGGGTATTAAGTAACATTTGTGTGGCTGTCCAAAGAAAGGTGGGAGTTCAAATAACCTTTTCTTCCTGTATGGTTTGCTTCTGAATGAGTTAAGAATACATGATCACAAACAAAACCATCAAATACAAATATATACAAAAAAGACTGCATAATTTTCAAGGAACCATTCAAAACCTAAATGATCCATAATCTTCAACTGTGTTTTTAGGTATCAGTACAAACTAATCTAGATTATAGAGTGAAGATACTATGGATACAAATAAAAGAAATATAATGCCTATGATTCAAAATGCAGTAAGTGAACAAATACACTGATCACACTGCATTGTAATAATGATATGTCACACTCCTTGTGAATCCCTGGGACAAGCATTGTGTCTTAACTCTACTTGTCAACATTTATGGGGCATTCACTCTTAGCCAGGCACTATTCTGAGCATTTTACCTGTGTTAACTCATTAAATCTTCACAATACTGTAAAATTGGTTCCGTTATTATCCCCATTTTATAGATGAGAAAAGTACTTGCCCAAAGTTACCCACCTAGGCAGTGGTGCTAGAGTAAACTGACTTTCACAAATTTTGTATTTATAATGCCAGGCACAATGGTCACATTTTTTATTTGCTAAATAAATGGAGAACTGAAAATTGGTTATGGGATATAAAATTTCTTTTAAATAAATCACTTTAAGTGTCTAACACCTAGAAGAACTTGTTGAATAAATGAATTTGAGAATCAGTGTTATAATTTATAAATTTTATAATAGCCAAGTTACAAACATTGATTTTCCATTCAATAAGTTATAACCAACCTGCCCCATTTCCTTATTTTTTAAATATCTCACAGTAAATAATAGGTTATACATATTCATGAGTCTTCTCTTTTAGTATTCTTCTTTGCTTATTATGTAGTACTTTATCAGCTTAAGACTTAAGATCACTAGGTGCAAATAAATTTATATCCATGTAATCAGATGCACGAGGAATTTCTGACTGAAAAAGTTAAGCAAAAAGTACACATTACTTCTATGATGATCTTTATTTGAAGCTGAAATATTTTACCCCAGGTGTTGATGACCATGCTAAGAAATTGCATTAATGCCTTGAAGGATGTGGAAACCAAAGAGCAAGTGTGGTACACTTAGAAAACTAAAGATGAAATTTCAATATACACATTTTTTTTTTTTTTTTTAAAGGAAGCACCAGGAATTGAACCTGGGACCTTATATGTGGGAAGCTGGCATTCAACCACTGAGCTATATCCACTCTTCTTTATATAAAGTTTTAATTTCCTTATTTTAGTTACTTCAATAACTTTGACAAATTAAAAGATAATAAGAATTTGCATTGCTCTTTTCTTTTTTTCTTCTATTACCCTATTCTTCCGCTACTTTTCAGCCCTCCCTTTCCACTGGTTCTTCTCCTTGAGGAAGCAGTGGGTTTTTTATCTTGTACCACTGGGAATTGACCTCAGTTGCCAGCTTACTACATATATTTTTCTAGGCCAATGTCTCTACCCTAACTGCACATAGGAATGACCTGCAGGCTTTTAAGAAAATACTCAGTGTCCAGGCTCTATCCCAGATAAATGAAATCAGAATTTCTGGGAGTAGAGCCTAAACATCAGTGTTTTTGTTTTGATTTGTTTTAAACATTCCAAGTGTTTCTAATGTGCAGCCAGAGAATGACTGTTCTAGATTTTCCTTTGCTGTAGTTAATATTCGTATCTACATACACATACACACATTCATTTCTACCTCTCCATATGTTCATACTACACATACTGTGTTGCATTTACAGCTCGTCATCCTTTTTAGCAGCAGCAGCACAGTATTCTACCAGATGGATGTACCATGTTATTCAGCAAGTCACTTTTTAACAGACATTTAGCTTGTTTCTAGTTTTTATAAACAGAACTGTCATAAATATCTATGTACATTCATCTTTGCACATTTACCCTTTAATTTCTTTGGAATACATTTCCATTCATTAATTTTTAAAAAAGCACATATACAGTGCCAACTAGTGCCAGGCTCTCTTCTAAACTCTGGAAAGTAGCAAAGTATCTCAGAAGTGCTAAGAAATTTTGACTCAATTATCTTAAATTTATAAATTAATTTGGAGAAAACAATCATTATTAAAAATGAGCCATCCCAATTAGGAATAAAACATGTTTCATTTATTCAAGTTGCTTGTGTTTTTCAATAAAATTTCTTTAGGTTTTCTCATACAGGTCTTACACATTTCACATTATGTTATTCATAGACATTATTATGAGTGGGAGCTTTTTCTATTACATTTTAATTGGGATTGCTGGTACCAGATAAAGAAGAGATACTGATTTTTGCATATAATTTTCTTTTTCTGGCCTCTTTATAGAAGTCTCTCATTAAATCCAAGAGTTTTTCAGTTGTTTCTTTTATTTTCTATTTAACTTATAAGTAATTATTTAGTTTCCTGGCTACTAAAAAAGATACCATACAATGGGTTGGCTTACCAACAGTAATTTATTGGCCCATGGTTTCAGAAGCTAGAAGGCTTGCTCCCTCCCAGGGTTGGTATCTTCTGGCTGGTCAGTACCCTTTTGGGTTCTCTCTGGGTTCCTTGGCTTTTCCCTCACATGGCAATTGTACTTGATAGCAGCATCTTCTTTCTCTTCTGGATTCCACTGATTTCCAGCTTCCAACTGCTCCCCATGGCTTTTGTCTCAGCGGCCTTCTCTAAGGCCTCTAAAAACAGGATTAATATCCATCCAATTCAGGGGGGTCACACCTTAACTGAAGTTACCTCATCAAAAGACCCTATTTACAATGGGTTTACACCCACAGGAATGGACTAAGATTAAGAACATGTTTTTCCAAGGTACATAATTCCAAGCCACCACAAGTAGTGATAATTTTCTCTATTCCTTTCCAATTTTTATACATTTTCTTATTACACTCTCTGAAACTTCCAAACTAACATTCCATAATACAGATAATGTAGAATTTCCTATCATCCCTCAAGACTGTAGCGGGAGGACCTCTAACGATTTCACTATTGAGTATAATGTCTTCTGATTGCTCTATCAAATTAAAGAAGTTCCCTTTTTTTCTATTATATTCCTTTCTTTTAAATCAGGAATGGAATTTATGCTTTTTCATAATTTACTGAGATGATCATAGATTTTTCAGGTTTCCTAATTTCCAATTACCCTTGCATTCCTAACACATCCCTATATGTTATGTGTGTTTCTTTCATTATACTTCTGCTAGAATAGATTAGATAATTTTTTATGTAGTTCTTTATCCATAGTTACAAGTGAGGCTGATCTAGATTTCTATCTTGACACATCTTTGTCAGGTTTTATTATTATAAAAAACTAATCAGCTGAGTGGCTGTGGCTCAAATGGTTGAGCGCCTGCTTCCCATGTACGAAGTCCTGGGTTCCATCCCTGATACCTCCCAAAAACAAACAAACGGAAAAAAAATAACTCTCATTGGAGAGCAGATGTAGCTCAGTAGTTGAGCACCTGCTTCCAATGTACGAGGTCCTGGGTTCAATCTCCGGTACTGCCTTAAAAAAAAAAACAAACTAATCAGAATGCTTTCCATCTTTTTCTAAGCTTTGGAATGGTTTTTTAAACCACTACTAGAATAAAAATTAAAAAACAACAACAACAAAACCATAGGACAACAGAACACAGTGAACTCTAATGTATACCATGGACTATAGTTAATAGTACAATTATAAAAATGTTCTTTCATCATTTTTAAGAAATGTACCACACTAATGCAAGGTGTTACTAATAGGGTGGTTTATGGGAACTCTTTTATGCATGAATTTCCTGTAAACCTACAACTTCCCTAAAAAAACAAAAAACAAAACAAAACACTAAGAATTATCTTCAACCTTCTTTTTCCCTTTCAGGTTTTCTCTTCTCATTAGGGAGACAATAGAGTCCTGCAGTTGGGCATATAGACTCTAGTGACACAAAGGACTGAGTCAAAGTCCTGGTTGTGCCACTTTTTAGTATATATGATCGCAAGCAAATCATTTAACCCCCAATAAACTAAAATGTCAGTTATTTCATCCTTAAGTTAATAGTTCCCATTGAAAATGGTCAATTTTGATTTAGATGTTTAAATTAAGTACAAAGTTTTATGGACCATGTTAACATTTGTTTATTTTTAACATGTTAAAATATAGTAAATCCACTCCAAAATTATGGCTCTATAAGCTTTCTGATTCCTAATTTTATATATTTGTTTTCTATCTTTGTTTCAAGATTAGACATGCTAGTGAATTTTCTAATTAAATTTTCAAAGAAAGACCACTTGGCTTTATCAGTTTATCTGTATTTTGTATTCCAATCACTGAACTTCTGACAGTTCTTATAAGCTGTCTAGTTCTTCAAAGATGATATAAATACATAGAATGGATATATTTCACTTTCTTACAAAATAACAAGGTTAGTATTAACAACCTGATCAATTAGTATTTAAACTTTTAACAATATAAATTCTAACACTGATCCTTTCTTTCTGAATCACACAATAAGCTATGTTCTTTATGAAAGAACTAATACAGCATATGCCAACCTCCTTTAATTCCACAATTGCAATTTATAGTCCCCTCACTAGTCATTTATTAAAAATCTACTTTTTCCTTTTATAAAAACAAGTTAGCACCCTCCTTCATCCTCAAAATTTTCCTTTGATTCATCACAGCTTTTGTTATTATTTTTCACACTTGTCCTCCACTGGTCATTTAACAGTTACTGCAGAAACTATAGATTTTGTTTAGCACTCAAGCAGTGCTTCCAAAAATGGTTCACAAAAACATTTGCTCCTCTAGATCTTAATAGATACTCTACCAAAAAAAAAAAAAAAGGATTTCATGGTCAATTAACTTTGAGAAATACTGGGTTAAACAGGTTTCTTTAATTAAGGTCTTTACAGAGCACTTACTAAGTTATGCATAGTGAATTTCTAACAAGGATACAATATACAGCATTCCTTAGAGTCACTTGCCCACAGATCATTCCCTACACCTCCATCCCCTGATCTATTCATAACTAAAGGGGCAGTTTGTGAAGTGCTGCCCTGGGAAATTTAAGACCTGAAGGAGACAATTATATTCTATCAGCAGAGTTCACTTCCATTTTTAAAAAACTGAAAACCAGAATTATGGCAAGGCCCTTCAAACCAAGGCAAAGTATAAAGCACTTCTAAGAAAAATTAGCTTAATGCCTGAAGTTGGAGTTACCTTATCTTTTTTGAAAATATATCCATTAATCTGATAATACTTGGTACTTAATAGAAGGCTAGCAGCTTACACAGCATGGCTAGTGACATTAGCTAGTGCTTGTGCTACTCCCTGTAACAGGGAAGCAGTGGATTACACGTGACTGAATTGGATCTGCCTCTTATTTCCAAAAGACTCACATTTCAATTTTTGCCCACATAAAAAGCCATGAAAATTTTATTTAGCCTCTTTAAAATAAAAGTTAAAATAAAATTATAAGTTGTATGCTTTATTAATATGTATCAATAAAAATGATTTGTTAAAAAACTATAGCAAAAACAAAACTTTAGTAACACAGCTGGAGCAATCCACAATGGCAGGAGAAAAGATTTAATGTAGTTTTGTTTCTGTGGTTGTTGGTTATCCATTAGTCTCTAGGAATGGAAACTGCACAATTTTTTAAAAGGACAGAAAAGCTTCTGGAGATCTGAAGATCTTAGTGGGACATACTTTTGAAGGATGGACAATGTTCAATCATAGGCATGACAAAAACGGACAAGCAAGAAGCTTATGTACTCAGTGAGAGTAGCATGTGTAGGTGTCCAAGAGACATTTCATTTTGAAGACGTGGTACTACGCGCTTACTGAAGCCCTGGTTCTCCTGTTGAAGTTTGCTTAGGGATTACAGTGGCTTTGACTCAGTTCAAAGCTTCTTTTATACTC
>JAQZBX010110275.1:0-10388 GCA_029593785.1 Cabassous unicinctus
TTGAGAAGAGGCTCAGGGAGTAGAATTACGACACGAAACATACGTGTCATGGGAGTTCCAAAAGGAGAAGAAAGGGGTAAAGGGCAGAAAGAGTATTTGAGGAAAAAATAGCTGAAAATTTCCCAACACAAAAGAAATGAACTTACATGTCCAAGCAGCACAGCGTACCCCAATCAGAATAAATCTGAATAGAGCTACTCCAAAACTCATACTACTAAAAATATCAAACGCCAAAGATAAAGAGAAAATTCTGAGAGAGGCAAGAGAGACGCAAACCATCACATACAAGGGGCACGCAGTAAGACTTAGTGTGGATTTCTCATTAGAAACCATGGAGGCGAGAAGACAGTGGTATAATACAATTATATGAAGTCCTATATACATAGCCCTATAAACTCACAAAACAGACTCTTACAAGAGTCTGAAAGAGAAAAACTGTCAGCCAAGAATTCTTTATCCAGCAAAACTGTCCTTCAAATATGAAGGTGAGTATAAAATACTCAAAAACAAACAGAAACTAAGAAAGTTCGAGAAAAAGAATCCACCTTTGCAGGAAATATTAAAGGAAGCCTTAGAGCCTGAAAGAAAAAGACAGGAGAGAAAGGCCTGAAGGAGAGTATAGAAGAAAGACTAGCAAAAAGGATAACCAAACGAGTAAAAAGACAGACAAAAATAAGATATGATACATGAAAACCAAAGAATAAAATGGAGGAAGTAAACAATGTACTTAAAGTAATATCATTGAATGTGTATGGATTAAACTCACCAATCTACAGATATAGGCTGTCAGAATGGATATAAAAACATAAGCCATCCATATGCTGCCTACAAGAGTAAATAGTGCATTTACAGTAATATGTTGAATGTGAATGGATTAAACTCCCCAATCAAAAGATACAGGCTGATAAAATGGATAAAAAAAAACCATGAGCCATTCATATGCTGCTTACAAGAAACTCACCTTAGACCCAGGGATACAAACTGGCTGAAAGTGAAAGGTTGGAAAAAGATACTCCCTGCAAATAGTAACCAAAAAAGATCAGGGGTAGCTATACTAATATCAGATAAAACAGACTTTAAATGCAAAAAAGTTATAAGAGATACAGAAGGCCATTATATAATTATAAAAGGGACAATCCACCAGGAAGTTATAATAGTCATAAATATCTATGCACCTAACCAAGGTGCCCCAAAATACATGAGGCAAAATCTGGCAAAACTGAAGGGAGAAAGAGACATCTCTACAATAATAGATGGAGACTTCAACACACCACTCACATCATTAGATAGAACAACTAGACAGAAGATCAACAAGGAAACAGAACTTGAACAATATGATAAACAAGCTAGACCCAACAGACATATACAGAATGTTGCACTCAAACTCAGCAGGTTATACATTCTTCTCAAGTGCCCATGGATCATTCTTCAGGATAGATCACATATTAGGTCACAATGCCGCTCTCAATAAATAAAAAGACTGAAATTATACAAAGCACCTTCTCAGATCATAATGGAACGAAACTGGAAATCAATAATAGGAAAAAGGAAAGTTCGCAAATGTGTGGTGCCTAAACAACACACTACTAAATAATCAGTGGGTCAAATAAGAAATTGCAAGCGAAATCAGTAAATATATTGAGACAAATGAAACAAGAACACAACTTACCAATTATGGTATACACTGAAGGTAGTCTTGAGAGAGGGAAATTTAAAGCCCTAAACACCTATATTGAAAAAGAAGAAAAAGCTTAAATCAAATATCTAACAGAACAGCTGGAGAAACTAGAAAAAGAACAGCAAACAAATCCCAAAGCAAGCAGAAGGAAAGAAATAATAAAGATTAAAGAACAGAAATAAATGAAATTGAGAATAAAAAAAAAAAAATAGAGAAAATCAACCAAACCAAAAGCTGGTTCTTTCAGAAGATCAACAGAGTTGACTTAAACCCTTAGCTAGACTGAAAAAGAATAAAAAGAGAGAAGATGCAAATAAATAAAATCAGAAATGAAAGGGAGAAAGTTACGACTGACCCCATAGAAATAAAAATGATCATAAGAGTATATTATGAGAAACTGTATGCCAATAAACTAGACAACCTAGATCAGAGGTTCTTAACCAGGGGTCCACAGACTCCTTGTCAGGGGGTCCATGAGCTTGAATTGAAAATTCAAAAAAACATTCTTGTGGGGACATGTTGGTGTGGGTATGATATATTTATTAAATAATACACAGTATAGTGTGAACTTAGTCTGATTTTTATTTTGATGTAGCGTATTCTAAGTGCAGTGGAGAAATGCCTGCAAAAAGGTTGGTAAGGATGCTGGAGATGGTCTTATAACGCTGTGAGAAAACTTGAACTTCTGAATGTTTGCCAAAAATGACAGTTTGAACAGATGTTGAACTGTGTTAGGTTATCAGGTACTGAAATTATGGGAAAGTAGTAAAACATAATTTTGACTAATCCTAAAATTTAATTTAAAGACATGGTGATGCTGAATGTCATAAAACTATCGCCGCTACATTCTGAGAAGGGGTCCGTGGTTTTCATCTGACGGCAAATGGGTCTGTGGAACAAAAAAGGTTAAGAATCCCTGACCTAGATGAAATGTACAAATCCTGGAAATGCACAAACAACCTACACTGACGCTACAAGAAATACAAGAACTTAACAAACCAATTACATTTAAAGAGATTGACTCGGTCATCAAAAATCTCCCAAAAAAGAAAAGTCCAGGACCAGATGGCTTCACAGGAATTCTACCAAGCATTTCGAGAAGAATTAACACCGATCTTGTTTAAGCTCCTCCAAAAAACTGAAGAGGAGGGAAAAATTACACAACACATTTTTTGAAGCTGACATCACCCTAATACCAAAGCCAGTTAAAGACACTACAAGAAAAAAAAATTACAGACCAATCTCTCTAATGAACATATATGCAAAAATTCCTAACAAAATACTTGCAAATCAAATCCAACAGCATATTCAAAGACTTATACAACAAGACCAAGTGGATTTATTTCTGGTATGCAAGGCTGGTCCAACATAAGAAAATCAATCAACGTAATACACCACATTAACAAATTGAAGGGAAAAAAAACACATGATTATCTCCATTGATGCAGAAAAGGCATTCAACAAAAATCCAGCATCCTTTCTTGATAAAAACACTTCGAAAGATAGGAATAAAAGGAAAATTCCTCAATATGATAAAAGGCATATATGAAAAACCCACAGACAGCATCGTACTCAATGGTGAAAGGTTGAAAGCTTTCCTTCTAAGATTGGGAACAAGACAAGGATGCCCACTGTCACCATTGTTATTCAATATTGTACTAGAAGTTCTAGCTAGGGCAATTAGACAAGGAAAAAAAAAAAAATTAAAGGCATCCAAATAGGAAAAGAGGAAGTAAAACTCTCACTATTTGCAGATGATATGATCCTATATTTAGATCTGAAATGTCTACAACAAAGCTACTTGAGCTAATAAAAGAGTTCAATAAAGTAGCAGCATACAAGATCAACACACAAAAATCAGTAATGTTTTTGTATACTAGTATTGAACAATCTGAGGAGGAAATCGGGGGGAATTTCATTTACAATAGCAACAAAAAGACTCCAATACCTAGGAATCATTTTAACCAAAGAAGAACAGGATACTATATGCAGAAAACTACAAAACAATGCTAAAAGATACATCCAAAGCATGAGCCACAGAAGAAAAAATAGATAAATGGGACCTCCTCAGAATTAAACATTTGTGCACCTCACAGGACTTTGTCAAAAGGGTGAAAAGGCAACCAACCCAATGGGAGAAAATAATTGGAAATAACGTGTCCAATAAGGGTTTAATATCTATGACATATAAAGAGATGTTACAACTCAACAATAGAAAGACATACGACCCTATTAAAAAATGTGCAAAAGACTTGAATAGATACATGACAAAGAAGAAATACAAATGGCAAAAAAAAAAAAAAGGCATGAAAAAATGTTCAACATCATTAATGATTAGGGAAATGCAAATCAAAACTACAATGAGATATCATTTCACACCTATCAGAATGGCCACTATTAAAGAGACAGAGAACTAGAAGTATTGGAGAGGATGTGGAGAGATAGGAACACTTATTCACTGTTGGTGGGAATGCAGAATGGTATAGCCACTGTGGAGAACTGTTGGGCAGTTCTTAAAGAAGTTGAATATAGATTTTCCACGTGACCTGGCAATACCACTACTGGGTATATACCCAGAAGAACTGAGAGAGTGACACGAACAGACATCTGCACACTGATGTTCATAGCAGCATTATTCATGATAGCCAAAAGTTGGAAACAACCCAAATGTCCATCAACTGAAGAATGGATGAAAAAACTGTGGTGTATTCACACGACAGAATATTATGCAGCTGTAAGAAAAAGTAAGTCATAAAGTGTATGACAACATGGATGAACCTGGAAGACATTATGTTGAGTAAAGCAAGTCAGTCACAAAAGGACAAATACTGTATGACTGCATTACTATGAACTAAATATATTGTGTAACATATTATATGAGCCCATTTATATAAAATGTAAATCAATTTATAAAGATGAAATTAGATTAGTGGCTATGTAGGGCTGGGGATGGCATGCTAAGGGGTGTGGAGTTTTTCTTTTTGGAGTAATGAAATGGTTCTAAAATTTTTTGTCGTGATGAATGCACAACCTTTTGATTATACTAAAAGCCATTGATTATACACTTTGGATAGATCATATGGTATGTGAATATATCTCAGTAAAACTGCTAAATAAATAAATAAATAAATGTGCAAGAAGAGCCAGAAACAGCAGCTATGTACAGCAGGGAAAACAGAGAGAGATTGAGAGGTAAAGAATTTTCTTGTTTATGTTTGTCTGGTTTTTGTTTATTATTATTATTATTGAAACAATGAAAATGCTCTAATGACTGAAGCAAATAATGCACAATTATGTGATTATATCAAATACCATTGATTGTACACTTTGAATGGATTGTATGCTTTATTAATATGTATCAATACAATTGATTAAAAAAAAAAAAAAAGATCTGCCTGACCCTGGAGCCCATGCTAGTTTCTCTAATCTGTCTCGCCACCACAGTGGAGCAAGAACTAGCAGATTACCCATTGTCATTTCATTCACATTTGGTCCCACATGCAAAAAAAAAAAAAAACACATGTGTATATATGTATATACATATACATAACTATAAAGTCCTATTTTAAAACAGCTAAAAATTTAAGAAAATGATATAAGATGGAAGAACAACATAAACCAGAGCTAGAAAAGTTCAGAAGTTAGGTGACTCATAAAAGAATTAGAAACAAAAGAAAAATATCAGAGAAATAAAGACTAAATTAGAAAGAACACAAGAGTGAATAAATAGAGTAATAATGGCTTAAGTAAAAGGAAGGTAAAAGAGAGAAATTTTAAAAATCAACCAGGAATAAAGAAAGATAAAAAGAATTTGAGATAAAATGACAAAGAGACAAACAGTAAAGATGGGCAAAGAAGATCCAAATATGGATAATAAAAGTCTTTGAAGAAAGACTAGTCTAGGGATATAAATGTCAATTTAAAGAAAGCTACTGAATAATCTAGGGACTGAATAACAGAGAACCCAGAGATGGATGAGAATTGAGGTTAATTGTACAAATATAAGAATGTCCTTCTATGAACTAGAACAAATGTACATCATTATTGCAAGGTAGTAAGAATGTGGAGAAACATGGGAAAAATACAACTAAGGTAACTTATGGACTATAGTTTACAGCAATACTGTAATATTCTTGCATCAATGCCAAAGATGTACTGTGTTAATAATAAGGGGTAAGGAAAAAATATACCAAATGCATGCTATAGACCATAGTTAGTGGTAATAGTCTGATATTATCTCATAATCTGTTAACAAATGTCTCACAACCAGGTAGTGTGTTGGTGGAGGGGTGTTGTAAGTTTACAACCTCTCTAATAAAAATATATTTTAAAAATTTTTTATTTTTATCCACAATAAGATTTTTTTAAAAATCAACATTTACTGAGTATGAACCAACATGGCACTTTATTCCCTGAGCAAGGACAAGGTTTCTATAATGGCTCTTATAACTTGCAGCAGTGGGAAAAAGAAGATTCCTTCTTTGGATCAAACGGCTACCTGCAAGGAAACAGGACTGAAATGTGAAAATGTCCTAACATTTCCAGTAAATAAAACAACAACTAAAAGTAAAGGAAGATAGTATAAGGCCCTGAGAAACTTTGAGGGAACACAGTCCTTAGGGAAAGAAAGGAAAGCAGAAAACAGAATTTACTTTTAATCATGAGGAGCAGGCAGGCTTTTTTACAAGACTCTTAGGTATTTAAATGAAGCATTACAATTATTTCTTCCTACTGCCCTAGCAACCCTTCCTTAAGTGTTTAGGGAAGCCAGACCAACTCAGAAACTGGGGTGAGGTATCCTTCTAAAGTAAAAGTCTTAAAGATAAGAATTGTTTACAAACATAAACTTAGTTTTGAAGACTATACTACACATCTCCTCCCTTGATCCCCACAGATTCTAGTTAGAACCCTACCTCCCCACAAGCTGACAATCACTGTAGGAGTGAGCCACTGTCTGGCATAGGAGTATGCTGGATGGATCCCTCTGGAATGCAGGGGTAAAGAGAAAAGGCTGAGAACCAGTAAGATAAGCTATTTTTCCTTATGATAAAAAGACATTTTTAAGAAAAGGAAGTGATAGGAAATTTTTCAAACCCATAACTTCTCTGGAAAAAGAGGAATATATTTCAGATCAAATGAAACAGAGTCAAAGATAAAGTTAAATCGCTTGTTAGCACTGACATTTCAGAACAATTATTCTAAATTGATATCATATATCTAATTTCTACATTGTATTCTTTGCAAAATCTAACTCTATATACTTGCTTTGATATATATCAAAATTTAACTCCATATAAAATTATCTTTCAAATCTTAAAATATATATAATTATTATTCATATGAGATTATGCTAAATTTTCCCCAAACCTTGCTAGCAGCAATGAGTCTCAAACTATCGTCCTCTGATCACATGGAATAGAATCACTTTGGTATGTTTATTTTAAAATGCAGATTATTGGGTCACATACTGAATCATAATGGGGGATCAGAAGCTGCATTTTTAACAAACTCAAGGTGATTTTTCTGTTCTCTGAAGTTTGAGAATTGAAGATTCAATTTGGTGTTTCAGCTAACTGGCGAAAATGATTCAAGAAAGGGAATACAAGAGAGACTGCAGATGGGAAAGAATTGCATGAATCCATGAAACTTCAAGAACAAAGTTTCCAACTTCTATGGTTATTATGGTTTAATGGTTAATAGCATAGACTTTAGAGTTAGACCTGGACTCAAAACCTGGCTCTCTCACTTACATGGAATACTGCTCACTTTAAGCAAACTGTTCAACCAACCTCACAGAGTGTTGAGGGGATTAAAAGAGCTAATGTACATTAAATACCTGGCATTTATTTAAATGCTCAAAAATAATAGTATAGTGGGTTGAACAGTATTTCCCCAATATGTCCAAGTCCAGACCCCTGGTATCTGTGAATCTATAGCCATGTTTGAAAATAGAGCTTTTGCAGATGTTGGGATGAGATCATCTGGGATTTAGGGTGGGTCCTAAATCCAATAACTGGTATCCTTATAAAAGAAAGGAGGGAGACAATCAGAGATAGAGGGACAGGTAATGTGCAGGTGGAGGCAGACACAGCTACAAACCAGGGAAGGCCAAGAATTGCTGGGAGCCACCAGAAGCTAGAAAAGGGGCAGGGAATGGATTCTCCCTCAAAGCCTCCAATGAGAACCAACCCTCTTGACATCCAGATTTCTTGACTTCTGGCATCTAGAACTGCGAAAAAATTAATTTCTGTGGTTTTAAGCCACTCAATTTGTAGTAACTTGTTACAGCAGCTTTAGAAAATTAACACAAATAGTAACCATTATTATTTCTGGATCCCACTGCTCTTTTCCTTTAGAAAAGGCTTAAATTATCATCCTCCAAAGCAAACAAACAAATAAAAGGTTTAGGAGGCTTAGATTATTATCCTTGGACTCTGGTTGTCTTCAAGAGACAAAGCCTCAGACCTATCTTTCTACCTTAATATATCATCCTCCATTCCCAATATCTTCCTTAGGTATGCCCAGGGCTAATTTATCAGCATTCCAGCAGAGATGTCCAGTCTCTACCAGGGGTTGACAAGAGAACACAGAGGGTACTGTGCCATCAGCTCTAAGATCAAACATGCAGTAAAGAATCACAAAAAACTGAAAAGTACTAAACAACTCAGAGTTCAAGTATGCTCTAAGGACCGCTGACAGTACATGCAGTTCTGCTGGTCCACCATGGGCAGTCATAACGACACAATATATATTTGCTTTTCCATTTATCAATTTACCATTAGAATTCAACAAAAAATGGATATCACCTTATTTGCTTCTCAAAAGAGGTAATAAGAATTCGTCAACATATTTTGTCTACATTTGATAGCAGTAACAGATAATAGATTAAAAGGTGATCCACAGAGCCAAGGATAGGAGAGGAAGGTTTGTGGGGGTTTGCTCAGCCAAAGAAACCGAAGCTCTGAGAATTATACAAATGCCCAAATTACAGCTCTTTTATCAACTAAACAGGGAGCAATAGCTCAAACTTTCTGCCCCAAACAGAGTACAATTCAGTTAAAATGCAGCAATGTGTTGATGAACCAATTATTCCAATTCATCATCATTGGCCAGTTTTATATTAGCAAGTGGCAACTGGATATTGAATTCTTAAGAACCAAGTTGTGTACTTCTCTTTCTATCTCCCATAGTTTCTAGCACAAACTTTATTCGGCATTTGTGTTCCTAATTGAGAATTATATCACTCAGAGTCCAAGGGTGGCTGAAAAGGCTAATGGCAGTCTGCTATTTATTCCGCTTCAAGTCAGTGGGAAAACATTTTATGGCCATCTGTTACTGTTACTCATCGAGGAAGCTAAGATAGAATCAAGATGGAAAAACAGATTTTGATCACGTTTCGTTTATAACAGAGGATTGCAATATGCCCAAGAGATGGCACAAAAAGGCTCCCACACATCTTTGTGAAAATGTACCACAATGTTAGGAAGTGAGAATTCTGAGATTTACAAATGCAAAAAAATTTCTCAGATAGAAGGATCTTAAATAATCATTTAGTACAAATCTATAATTTGCAAATGAGGAAACAAATGGCCAGGACAGCTAAATGACTTTTCCCAAGGGTTAAAGCTATCTAGTGGTAAAGCTGGGACTAAATGGCAAAAATGGGATTTAACCCAACATTCTTTCAACTCTCCTACTACTCTGGCCCCTGTCAATCAGTGCCTTTATTTAACAATAGGATCAATAAGTTGCAATGATCAGTCTGCTGTAGGTCCCATAAATACTGCACCTTCATCAGAGAAGTAAAAAGGTCCACAAATAAACTTTGCTGCCTTATTTTTTCCACCAAGGTAATCACAGCCCAAGTTTTGGCTTCCAAGTTTCTTTCTCAAATCTACATCTAAATATTTTCACTGTGGAGACACACCACAGGCTTGTCTTTAACCAAAGCTATGGCACAAATCTTAAGCAGTTGGTTTGGATAGCTGAATCCTCTCCATCATCCAAACAAAACATGTCAATCACTAAAGTAGCTAACATTATTCCAGCCCAGAGAATCTAATGTAATGTGCCATTCAACTCGTTGTATGCTCTAAGAGGTTTTACTCTGAAAACATCTGCACTAATAGATATATGTCTTTCTTAAGAGAAAATTCTCTTTCCTTTATTTTTTGGTGTTTACAATGTTGGATTTCTTAATTGTTGTGCTATTTGAAGTAAAATTTATATACAATGGCTATTTCTGAACTCTTATTTTGTTCTACTGATTTAAATATTCTTTTTGCCAGTACCACTGCATTGATTACTGTAGCTTCCTTTTAAGTCTTGAAGTCACGTATTATAAATCCTCCCATTTTGTTCTTTTTCAAGACTATTTTGACTGTTTTGGGACTTCCCATTTCCATAAAATTCTTAAATCAGTCTGCTAGTTTCCGTTTAAAAAATCAGGGGAGCAGATGAGGCTCAAGCAGTTGAGTGCCCGCCTCCCACATGGGAGGTTCCGGGTTCAGTTCCCAGTGCCTCCTAAAGAGGACAAACAAAAACCAATGAGCAGACATCGAGCAAAAACAACAAGCTGGCAATGAGCAAAAACAACGAGCAAATGAGAAAAAAACAAGCAGACAACAAGCAAAAACAACAACAAAAAATGAGCATGGAGTGGATATGGCTCAAGCAGTTAAGCGCCTGCCTCCCACATAGGAGGTCCCAG
>JAQZBX010110276.1:0-10387 GCA_029593785.1 Cabassous unicinctus
ACTGTCTGCTTTCTGTGTCTATTTACTGCATGTTTTTCCTCTGTGTCTGCTTGTCTCCCTTTTTGTTGAGTCATTTTGCTGCGCCAGCTCTCCAAAGGCATGGGCTATCAGCTCTCCGCGGGTGCAGGCCAGCTTGCCCTCACCAGGAGGCCCCGGGAACTGAACCCAAGGCCTCCCATATGGTAGATGGGAGCCCAACCACTTGAGCCACATCTGCTTCCCTACACTGATTAATTTTTTAATATTATATGAGCCTTGCAACCCTGGGACAAGTCCCAACTGATTATGATGGATTTATGGATTGTATGATTCAATTTTTAAATTGTGTTAAGAATTTTTTTCATGTGTTCCATGATGTATAAATTTCTTTTTTTTTGTAATATCTTTGTCTGGTTTTAATCAGGGTATTGCTGGCCTCATAGAATGAATTGGGAAATATTCCTTCCCTTTCAATTTTTCTGTAAGAGTTTGTATAGAATCAGTGTCATTTCTTCCTTAAATATTTGGTAGAGTTCATCAAGAAAGCCATCTGGGCCTGGAGTTTCTCTGTCGGATGATTTTTTTTGAGTGAGCTTAGGTAGTTTTTGTCTTTCAATAAATTTGTCTATTTCATCTAAATTGTCTAATTTATTAGCATAAAGTTGTTCATAATATTCTCTTGTTCTTTTAATATCTTTAGAATCTGTAGTTATAACAACTCTTTGCAGGATAATTAAAGCTCTGAGCTCCACACTTGCTTTTCCTTCTTAAAGGTCAAGTGGGTTTTTGTTTTGTTTGTGATCTTGAGCTTTGAACTAAAACTTCAAATTATTTCTTTATATGATAGAATTCAGTTGTAAAAAGTGATAAAAGTATTTTAATTTGGGGTATGTGCTTCACCCATAAATGGCTTAATATATATATATCAAGGTAGAAAAGCCAAAGACAGAAGTATGAGATAGCATAGTGCAAACATCCAAAAGAAAGAATGGTCACCCTGAATGAACAAAGTGAGAAAGAACTACCTTGCCACTCATTTAAAATTTTGACATTTTCAATCATATTTTTAAGAAAACTAGTAAATTCATGAAATCTGCAATGCCCCTCAGGCCCAGATGAGCTATGCTAAAGGTAAATAAAAACACCAAATTTAAGAGCAACAGCAGCAACAAGTCTATGCATTGCCAATCATACATACAGGATCCATTAAATTTCACTCAATAAATAAGGGAGCATTTATATTAGAATGTGCTAATGAAAGAGTTGATTAAGGTAAAATGCAAATGGTAGCTTTTCCTAGTTGAGGTCATGAATAGAGAGGGAAGGGGAGGGGAGGGGAAGGGAAGGAAGGGAAGGGAAGAAGGGTTTCAGAATTAGTAGAAGATATGAAGAGAGTTTCCCAAACTCATGTCATGGAGAAGGATCTCATTCTACTTTTGTCCCTTTCACTTTTGGTTTCCAGAAACTGTCAGGCCCTTCTTTTCCTCAAAGTTTCTTCCCCTATACCTAAGGAAGAAGATATCTGTCATTTTCACATGAACAAATACAATACTATTTTTTCGTTTTCTGAATTTATGCCACCTTAAATGTTAACATCTCTGTATACAAATATCTCAGATATAAATCCAGTGTGGAAACCCAGGAAAAGACATTATATTATGACAGAACATCAGGCCATAATCCCAAGAATGTTAGGGCTACTTTAACTCAGGTCACAGAAAATTAGAGTTACAAGAAATCCCTAGGCAATTTCTTCATCCATATGCATAGCTTTAGCTTGGGCAAGGGTCAAATGAAAACCTAACCTACCCTAAGCAACACCATTCCACATTTCCACCTGCTTCCTGGACAAAGCCACTATAATGTCTTGCTAGTACTTTAGGGTTAAAGTATCCAAGAGATTCCTCAATTTATCAAAGAAGCTTTCTCCTCCCTCTTCTTGACTTCTCTATTTCTGTTCTGGCTCCACAACTCCTCTAAATTACCCAATCTTAAAAACCTGATCATCTATGACTCCTATTTCTTCACTCTCCATGCCCCTCCACTTGTCTGTAGATTTTATATCCAAAATGTCTTTCAAAGCTCTCCTTTACACTCCAAAGTTCAAACCTTCATTATCCTACCTTAGTTTTTTAATTCTTTAAACTGCTTTATTGAGATACAATTTGCACAAAATAAACTGCACTTATTTAAAGTGTATGTACCTTAGTTTTCTACATTTTATTTCAAATAGGCTTTCTCAGTTCCAATCTTTCCGTAGCTTCTACCCCTCATTCCAATCTCCTCTACTCATGGCTTCGCAGCGCATCTTGCTAAAGCATAGTTTTGACAGGTAAGTTTCTGATTTTTAATCCTCAGGGACAACTGTTACAGAAACTCAACCCTCTTGCATGGCATTCAAAGCCCTCCATAGTCTGATACCAACCTATATATCAATCTTATTTCCTACTATCGCCTATTCATTCCTTAAATTTCAGTCAAACTAAAGTACCTGTCATTTTCTGAATACGTCCTTTCCCACCCCTGTAACTTTTGCTGAGAATATGTTTCTCTGCTCCATCTGTCTAAAGAAATCTTAGGCATCTTTTAAGGCCTTGCGTAAATATTATTTAGATAGCCTTCCCTGGCTATCCCTACAAATGCTGGTTTCCTTCCTCTAAACTTCCACAGCATTTTGTACTTCTATTTTCTCACTTAATATATACTACTTTATTAGAGTTACTTAGCACCTATCAAATTGTAAGCCCCTTGAAGGCAGGGATCATGTTTTAATCTCTTTAAAGCACTAGGTTAGTGCTTTAAAATTCAACTGCAAAGATACTGAACTTTCTGCTACGTATCATTTGGTGAATAAGCCAATGAATAAATATCACAACATATATATGTAAAACATTCTTAATAAAATAACATTTGTAGATAGAAATATACTCCTTCTTAAAGATTATTTGACTACCTCTTTCTGAGCAAAGCTTCCTCTAGCCTTGCTTCCTAATATGAACCAAAATATTTAATTTTGTCTGACTATGTAGGAGAAATCCCAAGAGGACTGATGTGGGACTCAGGAGATTAACAAAGTTTAAAAATAAAACAAAACAAGAAAATATTCCATTCCTCAATAAGAAAGTAAAATACCAATTTGTAAGGCCTACTGTTCTTGCTTTTAGAAATCTAAAGTTGCAAACCTCCCCGCCCCCAAAAAAGAAGCTTATTCAGAAATGCTCTATGAGTGTCCAACAAGCAAATATTCTGAATGAGACAAAGTAATGGACTGCCCAGCTCACCATATTTCACTGAATTTCAACAGTGATTCCAGATCACTCAACTCCAAATAAAGTCTTGGGGACATGCTTGACCATATATTGAGGAGTATGGGAAAGGGACATCAGGAGTCCACTCTTAAAATACTCTTCCTGATGGTTATGGTTATGGAACCATAACCTAATCTTTTAGGAGGCTTTGTTAGAGGCCCATTATAAGGCAGCAAGACCATTTCATCTGAGTAATTTTTATTTGGAGTCTACAAATAATCACTCAATTTTCACCTTAAAATATATCACCTATATTCTGTAGCCACATCTTTGCTCTTTCAACAAATTCTCACACCCACCTGCATTTGTCATGTGTGATGTACTTATCTATTCTTTAGACACTTTGAAATCATAAAATATATTTTAATATTTAACTCAAAATTGTCTACATCCACCAGAATTTAGAATTACCTCAAAATTTTATTACGGGCAGGATATACTATAAAATATTTCCCCAGAAAACAAAAGACATTAATGTGATATCCTGCAGACCAAACTGTTTCACCCAACACTGATGATTTCCAAAGAGAAAGAACAGAGAGAGAATTTATTTAGTGAGTGGTTAATTTCAATTCCTTATTAAAGACATAAATATGCTTTGTTGCCAGTAGTCTTTAAGGCCTCTGCAGAATGTGTGCTTTGCACTTGTTAAATGGGCTTTGTTTTCCTTTCTGTAAGAACAGAGGAAATAACAGGGGAGGAGACAAAATGACAAAGTGGAGAACCTGGCCATGAAATGCAGTACAATTTACACATTTATCACCCTGCCCAGTGCGGGGCTGGGCATTATCTGGTCAAGTTCAGATGGGAGGGAAACCACGGTCCTGGCAAGACAATTTCCATCTAACCAAAGGATGTCATGGTTTTGAAAAGGAAGCATAGGCTGAAGATGGGATGGACTACAGCTCAGGGAGCTGCATGTAATGCTATCTGTGGATGTAACTGTAGATCATGGAGTGCTCACTTTATTGTGAACTCAGGAAAAGGGCCCTTTTTGTATAATTTTTGTTACTTAGATCCCCCGCCCCATTTGTCCTAATGAACTTATTTTCAGCAGTTGAAAAAGGCATTATCATTTTAATGTGAACGTTTTTGAAGTTTCTAAGTAAAAGACAACCAAGAAGAGAAGAGCTGAGGGAGTTTGTGCCTATGTAAAGCAAGGCTATAATAAAAGTACTGTCCGCATGTGACTGCTATAAAGCACCCTTTCACACTTGGTTGGCTTTTCTGAGGAGATGAGCTTTGAAAGACCTCCTGCCTCAGTCCAACAGGCCAAGCAAAATGCTAGTGAGTATCAGTTGGAAAGTGCCACCTCAAAGGCCTTAAAAATCACATTTAATTATATGAGTCACTGCTTCTTCTTTAACATGCATCGAAATACATAGTAAATTAGAAAGAAAGCAGTTTTCTAAGATTCATTTGCTACATTAAAATTCTTTAGGAGTTGTTTGTAAAAATCTTCATCACAGATGATGGCTTTTGGAGCTCTGGGGAACCATGTAAATACAGGATGGTAAACTTACTGCAGCATCACTATTTTTGCAGCAGAACCAATGGCCTTAATTTTCTGCATAGCATTTTAAATAAATCATAACATTTTTTATTTATGAACATGGTTATCAAGTCTCAACATAACCTTGAAAGGTGACAGAAGCTCAGCTCTGCGTAGCTGAATTGGCAAATTAAAGCAGTCTATTCGTGAGGCACAATCATCTTTTCAACTATCAACAACTACTACCTTTGGATTCACCAGGTGGTGCCCAGAAGTGATGCTCCTGTGAAGCCAGGAAAATGAGATCCAGGCACAACCTGCCTCACCCAGGAAATCAAACCTATTGGGACCACAGGAACACAGACAACATGCATAACTAAGGATTAAGTGACAATCTATTCTCTTTCCCTCGATTTTTACTATTGAAGAACAGGATTAGAGCTCAGAATTGGATATTTTCAGGTAACAGACTAAGTAACTTGTAGTAACTTAAGGTCACTCCAAATGACCCACAAGAAACTTTTTCTAAATCTTAAACCTTTCATCCCCAGTTCAAAGACACTTAGAAAAAGAAAACAAAATGTCATTCCTGGATTATGTTTCCTCACTATCAAAACTATGGCAATGATATACATGAATATCCTTTAAACATTAGTTATTTTGTCTAAAGAAGATCCAACTTATGTTATTTCTGAACCATTTAATAACTATTTTTTAAAGTAAAAACATGGTCATTAATGCAATAATGACTGCCTCATTCAAGCTAAATATATTTGCAGTTTCAATTCTCTCTAAACCAGCTAAAATCAGAAGAATGCACGAAATAATAGAGCTGCCTAGAACATTCTGCAGGATTCCTCTTTGTCTTTGTAGAAAATATGGGCATTCTATGTAGATTTTCTGCAAAGGGCCTTGAAAATTCCATAAATCCCATCCTGTGGGGAATTCACTTTTCTGTAGTCTTTCCACTATACTTGTATCCCTATCCCCTCTAAATACATGCTGCAAAACCAACATTTCCATAGACAAAGCACTGCACACTAATAAAACACAACACTGTTTACATACAGTGCAAATATATAACATATTTTTAGCGTAGGTTATGAGCAATATTTTTAGATGGATGGAGCTTGCAGTGATATTAGTAACAAACTTCTATAAATTAGTGGACTAAATAGAAATTTATGTTCCATAAAACCCAGCATGAAACAATAAGTTAGAAATATTTAAATAACATTTTACAGAGCGTTAAGCAGCAAGTACAACTGTGTCAGGCTGAATCAGTTACTGAAAAGGAGAGCTCAGCACTGTGATAGAAAGGTGCCCAAGCAGCAAAAGACAATTTCTTGGTTTGTACAACTTTTAAAAACTTATACATGACCTCCATATTAGACCTATATCAAAAGTAACCTAAATCTTGAAAACAAGTAAAAAAACAAAAACAAAAAAACCCCACAAAAAACTAGTCAATTCAGTGATAAAATTTTATAACTTCTACAGATACAAGGCCAAAAGGCATCTACATGAGATTGGGTTTTGGTTCAGATTTTCATTCATTTTCTAAAAATATGCGAGGCCTATAATGTGAAAAGATGAGCTTATATCTAGGTTTGGGTTTCTAAGATCTATAATTCTGCTCAAGTCATAATCAAGTCTACTCTTGCATTACTCACATTTCACAGAGTACAGAATATTTCTAATATTTCTTGAGAAAAATCAGCTTCTAATTTAAGCTCATCTTTGCAATTCTGCAGAATACCAAGACTTGAAACACTGTATTCAAAATCTAATGTTGCAAGCCTGATACTATCTATGGTTAGCTCTCAATAAGTATGTGGAAACACTACAGAAGCTCCTCAAATTTGTGATTTAGATATTTCTCCAAAGATAATCGAAGTAGGGGGTAGATAGTGATGTCTAGGGTGGGGGAAGAGAAGAAAAGCCCCAATTTCTTTTTCTCCTCCAAACACAATGAGGAGGTGTCAAGGTTCAGTAATAGAGAAAGCAGAATGTAGTGTCTCCAAGTGAAAATAAAACATTGGATTTATTCTTTTTATTTCTTCATCTGCAATTTAGAATAGGGTAAATGCAATATTCTAAAAAAAAAGGGGGGGGGGAGGGCGGCTCCAGGACCTCACTCTAAAAATATGAGTTCTTCAATTCATGAATAATGCCCCCTACCCCAAATGAACAAATTTGGATTTAGGACTATGTTTTATTAAGGCCAGAGACTGGTATTGCATGGTGGGTATTTCCGATGGAGTCTCCCACTTTCATCCTTAAATTCCACATGCCTAAAATTAGATTCATGATTTCTCTCCTGCTGACTTACCTCTTCACTTAACCCTTTCTGTCAATGACATCATTATCCTACCAACCATCTAAGTAAAAGCCTTCATTCATCATTTCTGATTCCTCCTCTTCTCTTACCCTCAGAGCCAATATGAAAACCCAGCAGGATTATAAACCCTAAGAAGAATGGAACTATGCCTTTCTTATTTACCTTTCACTTATTCTTTCACCCCTACCGTATGACAAGGACAGTGACAGGTACTGGGCACAAGTGAACAACAGAGAGTAAAGAGGTAATGGTGGTCACAAAGGCTTTTCTCAGGTAGTGACATTGGAGCTGAGACTAAAGCATAAGTATGACATAACCAGATGGAGACTGGGGGAAGAGTATTCTATAGGGAGAGAGGAAACGCAGGAAAATCTAGGGTAGAAAAGAACTTGGCACATATTTAAAAAAGAAAAAAAAAAAAGGCCAGTAAGGCTGGAGGTAATAAATGGGTAATAAAGTGGTCCTATAGAACATATTAAGGAACTGACTTTTATCCTGGGTATAATGGGAAGCCTAAAGGGTGATGTGTGTGATGTGATTTATGCTTTAAAAAGAACACTGGCTGCTGGGTGGGAAAGAGAGGGGAACAAGAGTGGAAACAGGGAAACTAGTTAAGAGGCTACTAGAGTGATTCTAGAGAAAGTTGACAGTGACCTGAACTAGTCCAAGCCATCTTCATTCCCAGTGTCTAGGACATGAATGAATCAATAAATCAATATTAGCATCAGTTCCTGCAGCTCTTCTTTCACGTTGCACCCACCTGTCCCAATATAGAGATAGTTCTTCGAGGTTTTTCTTAGATCCAACTGATATATCAATTACATTTATTTTCTAGAGTCAATTTTTTTAGTCAACATCATGATAAAATTTAGATGGTATCTAATGCTGTAGCCATCTGGCAGTTTGATGTAATTATGAATTTCAAAAATATATATTAGATTATGCTTGTAAACTGGTATGCTAATGTGGACATGATTAAGTAATGATTAGGGCGTTAACTGGGCCACCTCAGTAGGGCGTTGAGCCCCACCCCTTGGTGGGTGGGGGAATCAAATATAAAAAGAACAGAGTTCTTTTAAATAATAAAGTGGTCCTTTATTATTTAAGTGGTCTGTTCAAGTGGTCTTGAACACAGTTCAAAAACAGAGTTGAAGCAGTTTTGATGTTGGAGTTTTGATGTTGGAGAGGAGGCCCCGGGATAGAGACGAGCCATTTGCCTGAGAGTTCACAGCTGACCTTGTGGAGAGAAGCAAAGCCTAGAGAGCCTAATACTCTACAGCTGACCTTGTGGAGGAAACAGGCACTGAGCCCGGAGAGAAACGCATCCCCGGGAAGAGAGGAACCCAAGAAGCCTGAACCGTGGCAAATGTCGGCAGCTGTCTTGCTCCAACACGTGGCAATGGACTTTGGTGAGGGAAGAAACTTATGTTTTATGGCCTGGTAACTGTGGACTTCTACCCCAAATAAATATCCTTTATAAAAACCACCCCATTTCTGGTATTTCGCATTAGCACCCCTTTGGCTGACTAATACAAATGCTTACAATTTAAATTTCAAATTCCTTAACTTCCTTAAATTCTATATGAAGTAGAGGCAAAATTTTTTGAAATCTTGGATAAGTAAACAAAATTTTTTATAAATTTTACATAAAAGAATATCAATCACTGTATTATCCATAATAGCAAAACTGAAATAATCTATATGCACTAAACATAGGAAAAGTCAAATTATCAGTAGCTCTATATGGCAGTCTGGCAATTTGATGTAATTATGAATTCCAAAAATATAATTGGATCATGTTTGTAAACTGATCTGTTAATCTGGGCATGATTAAGTTATGATTAGGGCGTTGACTGGGCCACATCAGCAAGGTGTTGAGCCCCACCCCTTGGTGGGTGGGGAATCAAATATAAAAGGCATGGCAAGAACAGAGTTGAAGCCATTTTTGAGAAGCAGTTTTGATGTTGGAGAAAAGGCCCCAGAAGAAGAGAAGTGAGCCATTCACCTGAATGAACCAGAAGAGCTAAGCCCGGAGAGAAATACAGCCCCGGGAAGAGAGGAACACAAGAAGCCTGATCCCTGGCAAATGTCGGCAGCCGTCTTGCTCCAACACATGGCAATGAACTTTGGTGAGAAGAAACTTAACGCTATATGGCCTGGTAACTGTGGACTTCTACCCCAAATAAATACCCTTTTAAAAGACCAACCCATTTTTGGTATTTCACATTAGCACCCCTTTGGCTGACTAAGACACTCTATATAATGAAATTTTATACAGTCTTCAAAAATGTTTTCAAGGAATATTTAATAACATAGGGAAAGGTAATACAATGTTAAATGAAAAAAGCAGACTATAACATATACACACTATTATCTCAAGTTCATTTTTAAAAAGAATGCATATACATACATGACCAGAAAGAAATAATCAAAATAGCGTGAGGTTATAAGTGATTTTTACTTTCTCAACATGTGTTTCTATTTTCACAATTTTCTACAATAATACTTTTATCCTCAGAAAAATCCCCCAGTAATGTTTGCATTTAAAAGGAAAAAACTTCTTCAGCCTAGTTCCATATTGTCCTCTTGCTCAAAAGTCTCTGACGCCCTGTTTTCCATGGACCTGTGCCATTGCCTACAAATCATATACTCCTGCTCTCCAGCCATGAGTCTGTGAGGCCTGCCTGAACATCCCAGTTCCTGCTCTCAACTCTTACTACTCAAAGCACTTATCTGGCATAGCATATACTGCCTTGACTTATCAATTTCCTTTCCCTTAATTCTCATCTTCTCTATCAAATTAACTCTGCCCCCCGCCTTGGGTCCTGCCCCATAGTACCAAGTAAAGCATTTTTTCTACAGGCATTTAATTAATATTTATTGATCCCTCAGAGCGAAGAAGTTATTCCAACACAGAGATATTTGGCTCTCAGAAGTATAGCATGGGAAGCGGGTGTGGCTCAGTGGATAGAGCCCCCGTTTACCATATGGGAGGCCCGGGTTCGCTTCCGGAGGCCTCCTTGTGAGGGCACGCCCGCCTGAGCGGTGAGGTGGGCTGATACAGCAACCTCACGGCAGGAAGCGGGTGTGGCGCAATGGATAGAGCACCCGTTTACCATATGAGAGGCCCCGGGTTCGCTTCCCGGCACCTCCTTGTGAGGGCAGGCGGGCTCGTGGGGCGCCCTGGGCTGATGCGGCAAGACCTCACAGCAAGGGGGAGATAAGCACAGAGAAGACACGCAGCGAATGGACACAGCAGCACAAGCA
>JAQZBX010110277.1:0-10388 GCA_029593785.1 Cabassous unicinctus
ATGCTCTTCTTCCATCTGCCTTTATTTTCCCCTGTACATCCACTTAAGAGCCAGTGTTCAGGTCATGATTTGTGAAAGTGCCCTTGAACAGCTACCTGCACCACGGTTCTGTACTTGAATGTCAAAATGCTTTTTAGATAAACATTTTTTAAATTCTAATTTGGGTTAATAAATATTTTAAATATTTAAAAAAATAATAATAAAATAAAATAAAATAATAAATAAATATAAAAGCTACAATCATAAAACTCCTAGAAGAAAATGTAGGGAAACATCTTCAAGATCTGGTGGTAGGTGTTGATTTCTTAAACAGTAACACTGAAAGCATGAGCAATGAAAGAAAAAGTGGATAGATGGGACCTCCTCAAACTTAAACACTTTTTTGTTTCAAAGGACTTTGTCAAGAAGGTGAAATGTCAGTCCACTCAATGGGAGAAAATATTTGGAAACCACATATCTGATAAGGGTTTGATTTCTGTGCTATAAAAAGAGATCATACAACTCGACAATAAAGGAGCAAGCAATCCAATTAAAAGTGGGCAAAAGAATTAAATAGACATTTCTTCAAAGAGGAAATACAAATGGCCAAAAAGCATGTGAAAAATGTTCTATATCACTATCTATTAGAGAAATGTAAATCAAAACTACAAAGAGATATCATCTCATACCTCATAGAAAGACCATTATTTAAAAAATAGAAAACAAGTGCTAGAGAGGATGTGGAGAAATAAGAACACTCCTTCACTGTTGGTGGGAATGTAGAATGGTGTACCCTCTGTGGAAGACAGTTTGGTGGTTCCTCAGAAAGCTAAATGTAGAACTGACATATGATCCAGCAATCCCTCTAAAAGGAATATATCCAGAAGAACTGAAAACAATAACACAAACAGACATTTGCACACCAATGTTCATAGCAGCCTTATTCACAATAGCCAAAAGATGGAAACAACCTGTGGTCATCAACTGATGAATGGATAAACAAAATGTGGTATAAATACATACACATACACACACAATGGAATACTATGCTGCTGTAAGAAGGAATGCAATTGTTACACATATGATAACATGGATGAAACTTGAGGACATTATGCTGAGTGAAATAAGCCAGACACAAAAGGACAAATGTTGTGTGGCTTCACAAATATGAACTAAGCACAAACAAACAAACACATGGAATTAAAACCTAGAGTATAGGTTACTAGGAGATAGAATGAGGGCTGAGAAGGGGTACTGATGCTTAACGTATGTAAAATTTTCAATTAGCTTAACTGTCGAAGTGTGGAAATGAATAGAGTTGATGGTAGCACAATATAGTAAGTATAACTAACATGGCTGGTTTATAAATGGGATTGTGGCTGATAGGAAAGTTTAGGGATGTAAATGTCAATTGAAAGAACACTAGAGAATAATCTAGGGACTGAATGACATGGTGAACCTGGAACTGGATGAGGATTGTAGTTAATAGAACAAATATAAGAATATTCATCACTGTACATCACATGTACACAAATGTACATCACAGTTACAAGGTGGCAAGAATATGGTAATGCATGGGAAAATACAATTAATGTAACTTACGGACTATAGTTAACAGCAATATTGTAATATTCTTTTTTTTTAAGATTTATTTATTTAGTTCTCTCCTCGCCTCCTGTGTGGGCCAACACTCCACGTGGGCCAGCTCTCCACTCAGGCCAGCTTGCCTTCACCAGGAGGCCCTGGGAATCGAACACTGGACTTCCTATATGGTAGATGGGGGCCCAATCGCTTGAGCCATATCCACTTCCCAATATTGTAATATTCTTGCATCAATGTCAAAGAAGGTACTATATCTATGCTAAGAGTCAATAATGGGGGGTATGGGATTTTTTCCTTTGGATGAAGGAAATGTTCAAAAATTTACTGAGGCAATGACTGTACAACTCTGTGATGAAAGTGAGAGCCACAAAGTGAGAGCCACTGAGCTACACTTTGGACAGATTTTACAAGGCATGGGACTGTATAACAGTTAACCATGTGGTGGGAGATGGGCTGTGGTTAACAGTAAAAATACAAGAGTGTTCTTTCATGAACTATTACAAATGGACAATACTAATACATGTTGTTAATAATAGGAGGTGTATGGAAAAAATATACCAAATGTAAGTTATGGACCACAGTTAGTGGTAATATTCTGATGATGATCTTTCATAACCTATAACAAATGTTCCACAACAATGTAAGGTATTGGTGGAGAGGTGATGTGTGGGAATTCTGCATTAAGTATGATTGTTTGTTTGTTTTTAAAGATTTATTTTATTTATTTATTTCTCCCCACCCCCTTGTTGTTTTTTCACTTGCTGTGTCTGTTCATCTTCCTTGTTTCTTTAGGAGGCATCAGGAGCCGAACCCGGGACCTCTGATGTAGGAGGGAGGTGCCTAATCGCTTGAGATACCTCTGCTCCCTGCTTTTGTTGGGCCTCTCATTATGTTTTTCTTCCCCACGTCTCTTGTTGCATCATCTTGTTGTGTCAGGTCGCTGAGCCTGCCCATCGCATCAGCTCGCTGTCTTCTTTAGGAGGCACTGGGAACCTCTGCTCCCTGCTTTGTTGTGTCTCTCATTATGTTTTTTCTTCTTGTGTCTCTTGTGTCGGCTTGCCGCACCTGCCCGTCATGCCAACTCGCTGTCTTCTTTAGGAGGCACTGGGAACCGAACCAGAGACCTCCCATGTGGTAGGCAGTAGCCCAGTTGCCTGAGCCACATCTGATTCCCACGCATGATTGTTTTGTAAGCTCACAACTTTTCTACTAAAAATTTTAAAAAAGGAATCAGAAATGTTTTTGTGACCAATAATTAAAGTTTTTCTAGAAGGACATTAAATAATGATGTTAAACTAATTTTTTAAAAATTAATAAATGTTACATCAATGGAACACACACACATACACACACACACAAAGGCAGCCCTACTCAGTTGGAGAAAATATTTGGAAACCACATATCTGACAAGGGTTTGCTATCCATGATATATGTAGAGATCACACAACTCAATGATAAAAAGACAAGCAACCCAATTTAAAAATGAACAAAAGACTTGAACAGCTATTTCTCCAAAGAGGAAATACAAAAGGCCAAAAAGCACAAGAAAAAATGTTCAGCATCACTAGCTGTTAGGGAAATGCCGATCAAAATTACAATAAGATACCATTTCATGCCTTATAGAATGGCCATGATAAAAAATAAAAAATAAAAAAACCCCAGAAAACTGCAAGTGCTGGAGAGGATGTGGAGAAATAGAAACACTCCTTCACTGTTGGTGGGAATGTAGAATGATGCAGCCTCTATGGAAGATAGTTTGGCAGTACCTCAAGAATATAAATATAGAACTGCCGTATGACCCAGCAATCCTGTTACTGGGAATATACTCAGAAGATCTGAAAATAAGGACGCAAACTGACATTTGCACACCGATGTTCATAGCAGCATTATTCACAATTGCTAAAATATGGAACCAGCCCAAGTTTCATCAACTGATGCGTGGCTAAACAAAATGTGGTATATACATACAATGGAATACTCTTCAGCTGAAAGAAGAAATGAAATCAGGAAGCATATGACAACATGGATGAACGTAGAGGATATTACATTGAGTGAAATAAGCCAGATACAGAAGGACAAATATTGTGTGGCCTCAGTAATACGAACTAAATACAATGAATAAACTCACAGAGGTAAACTCTAGAGTACAGATTACTAGGAAATAGAACATTGGTTGAGAATGGGAGCTGATGCTCAACGAATGTAGAATTTTTAGTAAGTTTTAGTGTAAAAGTATGGAAATGAATAGAGTTGATGGTAACATTATTGTGAGTATAATTAACTGCTGATTTATCAATGAGATTGTGGCTGAAAGAGGTAGTCTGTGAACATAAATGTCGACTGAAAGGAAGCTAGAGAATGAACTAGGGTATGTATAACGGTGCTTTCGGTGATGGATGAATATTGTGATTAATAGTATAAATATAAGAATATTCTTCATTTACAAAGTGTTAAGAATATGGTGATACACAGGAAAATTACAAGTCATTTAAATATGGATGATAGTTAACAGTAATATTTTATTATTTTGCAGCAATGGCAAAAAAGATATATCAATTCTAAGAAACAACTACAGGGGGATTTAAGGGCATGAGATTTCTTCTGGAGTAATGAAAATGTTCTAAAATTAACTGAGGTGATGATAGTACAGTTCTGTGATGAAAATGAGAGCCACTGAGTACACACTTTTAATGGCTTGGACAAAACATGGGGCTGTATAACACAGGGAATCCAGTGATGGAAGATGGACTGTTGTTAACAGGAGAAATATGAGAACGTTCTCTCATGAACTACAATAAATGTATAATGCTAATACAGGGTGTTAATAATTGGGAAGGTTAGGGGACAAAACACCAAATGTAAGGCATGGGCTATAGTTAGTAGTAATATTTTGACAATGTTCTTTCATAGTTTGTAACAAATGTTTCCCAACAATGAAAGGTGTTGGCGAGGGGGGGTGATGTATGGAAGTCCTGTATGATGATACGCATGTTTGTTTTGTAAGTTCACAACTTTTACTATACACTTATTGTTTATGTATGTTCATGTATGAATGAGATACTTTAATAAAATTTTATTTAAAAAATTAAATACTATCAGCTCAGAATAGGATAACCTATGAAGTTATAAACTAAGAAGGGCATGTCTGATTGCAAGAAACAGAATTTCTTGCAGACTGATCAAATAAATTTTATTTGTCTTTTTGTTTGTTGGTTTGTTTTTAAAGACTATAAAGGTAGAATCATAGACAATCAAGGATAGAAAACAAAGTATAGTCTACTAGAGCTAGAAGGTATGTACCTAGGCTCCTCCCTTCACCTCTCATAAGACTGCATGGTCTATTGTCTCTGATTCCTTGGAAGATGAGCTTCATGCATCCCCCAAACTTTAGCCTGTGCATAGTTCTGGTTTACCATGGCCCAGACTCTACAGTACTTTTTTTGTTCAAGTTCTTACCATCTTCTAATTGCCTTAGTCTCCAGTTTCTCAGCTTCTCCAACTTCCTGGGAGAAGGAATCTGATTGGTTTAGCTTGCTTCAGGTTGCCACTTCTTCTAGAGAACATGAGTAGATCAGTGCACTAAAAATGGGATATGGTTTAAAAGGCAATGACGACACATCTACTGAAGAAGGCAATGTATAGATTTAGGGTCTGCTTAGATAAACACTGTGAAACAAATTCACCCAAAAAAGCTCTATTTTTGTTCCAGCCTGCTCCAGAGGTCTGAGACTACATAATGGTTTAAAAGAAGTTCGTATCTAGTCCAGAGAACCTCCTGCGAAGCTGGTTATGTTTCAGATTTACCCCATATATTTTCTTTTCCTTCTTTATGAATGAAATAGTCAACATAAGACTATAAATAAAACAGTAACCTATTTCTATCACAGGTTGCACTGGGTTTTTGTATGTCTTATTTCCTCAATTAGTCCATAAGTTTCTGTTGTTTTTTTTTTAAATTTATTGTGGTAATAAATATACAGCACAAAATTTCCTATGTTAACCACTTTCATGTGTACAATTCAATAATACTAATTACATTCACAATTTTGTGCAACAATCACCATCATCCATTTACCCAAAATTTTCCATCACACCAAACAGAAACTCTGTACTCCAATAAGCACTAACTCCTCAATCCCTTTCTCCCCAGCCCTTAGTAACCACCTTCTGTTTCTATGAATTTGCATATTCTAGGTATTTCATATAAGTTGTCTTGTACAATATTTGTCCTTATGTGTCTGACATTTCATTCACTATGATGACTTCAAGGTTCACCCATGTTGTAGCATGTGTCAGAATTTCATTCCTTTTTATGGCTGAATAATATTCCATTGTCTTAGCTTGCCAGGGCTGCTATAACATATACCATAAACAGGTTGACTTAAACAATAGGAATTTATTAGCTCACAGTTTGGGGGCTAGGAGTCCAAAATCAAGGCAAGCGATAGGCCATGCCTTCTCTGATGTGAGCATTCTGGTGCTGGCTTGCTGGCAGTCAGTCACTGCCTCTGTCACCTGGCAATCTATCTCCTTTTGTCTCCTTCTGTTCCTTCTACTGACTGTGTCCAAATTTCTTCTGTTTATAAGAACTTCAGTCATATTGGATTAAGGTCCACCCTGATCCAGTTTGGCCTTAAATCCTCAAAGACCCTATTTACAAGTGAGTTCAAACTCACAGGGCCAGGGGTGAAGACTTGAACATGTCTTTGTGGGGTACATGATTCAATCCACCATACCTAAGTACGGATATACCACATTGTGCTTACCCATTCATCTGTTGATGGAAAGTTGGGTTACTTCCAACTTTTGGCTATTGTAACTAATGCTGCTATGAACACTGAAGTACACATATTGGTTTGAGTCTATGTTTTCAATTGCTTGGGGTATATACATAGAAGTGGAATTGCCAGGTCATTTGGTAAATCTATATTCAACTTTCTGAGGAACTGCTGAATTGTTTCCACAGGGGCTGCACAACTTCACTTTCCCACCAATAATGTAGAAGGTTTCTATTTCTCCACATCCTAGCCAACACTTGCTATTTTCTGGTTTTTGTTGTTGTTGTTCTTGTTTTTAATAATAGCCACCCTAATGGTGTGAAGTGGTACTTCCTTGTTGTTTTGATTTATATTTCCTTAATGACTAATGATGTTGATCATCTTCTCATGTGTTTATTGGCCATTTTAGTCTACAAGTTTTTCCTTTTCCTTTTTTTTTTTCTTTTTTCTTTTTTTTTTTTTTTTTTTTTTTTTTTTTTTTTTTTTGAGGTACTGGGGGCTGGGGATTGAATCTGGGGCCTCGTACGTGGGAAGCTGGCACTCAACCACCGAACCACATCGGCTTCCCTAAGTTGGTTTTTCCATTTGTTTTGCTTGTTGTTTGTTTTTGTTTTTTCAGGAGACGCCAGAAACTGAACCCAGAACCTCACATGTGGGAAGCGGGCACTCAGCTGCTTGAGCCACATCCACTCCTCTACAAGTTTCTTGATGGGAGGTACTCCTATAAGCATTCAAAACTATTTAGGGTGGCGGATGTGGCTCAAATGGTTGGGCGACCGTCTCCCATATGGAGGGACCTGGGGTTCGATCCCTGGGACCTCCTGGTAAAAATAAAGAAAAATATAGAAGGCACGCGGGCTGCCAGGCCCTGTGCACGGGTGTGCTGTAGGCCCTGCAAGTGGGTGAGCCCACAAGGCCCCACGAGCAGGTGAGCCCCCCAGGCCCTGCATGTGGGTGCGCCATCAGGCCCCACGAGCGGATACACCGTCAGGCTGAGCCACAGAGCAAGATGATGACGTAACAGGAGTGTGACAGCAAATGGACACAAAAACAGCAAAAACTGAGGGGGGGGGGTGGTAAAAATGAATAAAAGTAAATAAATAATGAAATAAATAAATCTTTAAAAAAAAAAAAACTATTTAATATTGGGGAGCAGATGTAGCCAATTGGTTGACCACCTGCTTCCCATGTACAAGGTCCTGAGTTCAATCCCCAGTACCTCCTAAAAAACAACAACAACAAAAAACTATTTAATATTCTATTCAGCACCTAGCACTTCAGCCTTTATATAGTAAGTGTGCAATAAATTTTTGGTAATGGACTTATTGATTGATTAACAGTTCCTGTTTTTGTCACAGATTATCATGAAGCAGTTTATATCTTTGCATAAAAACAATAACATTGCATTCCTGACTGAGGAGTTGGCACCAAATAGAAAATATTTGACTGACCATATATCATGACAGGATTAACTATAAGACTTTAAAATAATTTGTGAAAACAAAATTTTGCCACATAGCTTATAAAATGTAATTTTTTTTTTAAAGATTTATTTATTTTTTATTTATTTACCCCCCCCTTGCTGCTTGTGCTGCTATGTCCATTCGCTGCATGTCTTCTCTGTGTCTGCTTATCTCCCCCTTGCTGTGAGGTCTTGCCGCATCAGCCCACGGCGCCGCGCGAGCCGGCCTGCCCTCACAAGGAGGCTCCGGAAAGCGAACCCGGGGCCTCTCATATGGTAAACGGGTGCTCTATCCATTGCGCCACACCCTCTTCCTGCCGTGAGGTTGCTGCATCAGCCCACTGCACCGCTCAGGCCGGCGTGCCCTCACAAGGAGGCCTCGGGATGCGAACCCGGGCCTCCCATATGGTAAACGGGGGCTCTATCCACTGAGCCACACCCACTTCCCTAAAATGTAATTTTTAATTCAGTAAACAGATATGAAACCTTATTATATGACCAGCTTTGTGCTAGATTGAGAGAATTCAAAGGTGGACAAGGCAAATCCCTACCTTCAAAGAGTTTCATGGGGGGAGCAGACAATAAGCAAGCAGCAATGCCATGATAATGGAGTATGGTTGGCAGAATTAGGTATCTGAAAAAACACGTGTTCTTAATCTTAATCTGTGTCCCTGTGGATATGAACCTATTATAAATAGGACTTTATGAAGATGTTATTTTTAGTTGTGTGGCCACCTGAACAAGGGTGGGTCTAATCCAGATTACTAGAGGCCTTAGAAAGAGCCAGAAACTAGACACAAGTATGGAGAGGACATCACCATGTGACATAGTTGCAGAGATGCAACTAAGGAAATCCAAACAAAAACTTGTTCACATATGTTCATGGTAGCATTATTTATAGTAGCCAAAAGATGAAAACAATACAAATGCCCATCAACTGATGAATAGGTAAACAAAATATAGTATATAAGATAATGGAATATTGTTCAGCCATAAAAATGAATGAATGTTCTTGATAAAAATACTACAAAAGATAGGAATTGAAGGAAACTTTCTCAACATAGTAAAGGCTGTATATGAAAAACCCATAGCTAACACTGTACTCAATGGTGAAAGACTGAAAGCTTTCTGTTGAGATCAGGGACAAGACAAGGATGCCCATTGTCACCACTGTTGGTGCTGAAGGTTCTAGCTAGCACAATCAGGAAAGAAAAAGAAATAAAAGGCATACAAATTGGGAAGGAAGAAGTAAAACTTTCACTATTCACAGATGATATAATCCTATATCTAGAAAGTCCTGAAAAATCTACAACAAAGCTGCTAGAGCTAATAAACGATTTCAGTAGAGTGTTGGGATACAAGATCAATATGCAAAAATCAGTGGTGTTTCTATACAATTGTAATGTGCAATCTGAGGAGGAACTCAGGAAAAAAATTCCATTAGCAACTAAAAGAATCAAATATTTAGCAATAAACTTAACCATGGATGTAAAGCACTTGTATTGAGAAAGCTATAATGCATTGCTAAAAGAAATAAAAAAAGAGCTAAATAATTGGAAGAACAGTCCACGCTCATGGATTGGAAGACTAAATATCATTAAGATGTTATTCCCAAATTGATAAACAGATTCAATGCAATCTCAATAAAAATTCCACCAGCATTTTTTAAACAAATGGAAAACACAATTATCAAATTTATCTGGAAGGTTAAGAGGCCCCAAATAGCCAGAAACATCTTAAAAAGGAAAAGTGAAGTTGGAGGACTCTCACTTCCAGACTTTAAATCATATTACCTACCTACAGTGGTAAAAACAGAATGATAGACACATAGACCAATGGAACCGAATTGATGGTTCAGAAACATATCCTCATATCTATGGCCAAGTGATTTTTGACAAGCCTGTCAAACCCACCCAGCTGGAACAGAACAGTCTATTCAAAAAATGGTGCTGGAATAACTGGATATCCATAGCCAAAAGAAAGAAAGAAGACCTCTATCTCATGTCTTATACAAAAATTAAATCAAAATGGATCAAAGGCCTCAATATAAAAGCAAGTACCAAAAAGCTCCTAGAAGAAAATGTAGGGAAACATCTTCAAGACCTGGTAGTAGGTGGTAGATTCTTAAACCTTACACTGAAAGCACGAGCAATGAAAGAAAACACGGATAAATGGGACCTCCTCAAACTTAAACACTTCTGTGATCCAAAGGACTTCATCAAGAAGGTGAAAAGGCAGCCCACTCAATGGAAGAAAATATTTGGAAGCCACATATCCAATAAGGGTTTGATTTCCATTCTATATAAAGAGATCATACAACTCAGCAATAAAAGAGAAAGCAAGCCAATTAAAAAATGGGCAGGGGGACGGATGTGGCTCAAATGGTTGGGTGTCCATCTCCCATATGGAGGGACCCGGATTCGATCCCTGGGACCTCCCGGTAAAAAAAACAAAAACAAACAAACAAAAAAAAGAATTGCTTATATTTGTTGAACACTTTCTACATGCTCAGCACAGTTCTGAGTGCTAACCCATTTAACCATCATAACCACCTTATGATGTGAGTA
>JAQZBX010110278.1:0-10397 GCA_029593785.1 Cabassous unicinctus
CATAGAGACAAAAAGTAGATGAAAGGTTATTAGAGGTTGAGGGGACAGAGGAATGAGTCATTGCTTAATGGGTACAGAGTTTGTGTTTGGGATAATGAAAAAGTTTTAATGGTGGATTGTGTTGATGGTAGCATAACATTGTAAATGTAATGAATGCCACAAAAGGTACACTTAAATATAGTTAGAATGGCAGATTATATATTATATGTATGATATCATACACACATACAAAAAGAATTAAGTAGGCTCCACAACATCAGCCAAGAAACTTAACGAAAGTTCAATAGATTCTTCCCATCTCCATCCTCATTAGGATGGGATTGGTCCGTTAGAAGGGGCTGGACTATCTCCATGCAGAGGGTTGGCTACTGACAGAAAGGAATGAAAGTGCCTTTGAAACTAGTATGCTTGGAACTCAGGGAAGAAAGACAGCTTTTTTTGTTCCCTGTTTCCATCTCTCCTTCCTCTTCCCAGCTTTTGAGGTGGGGAAGTCCCTGAGACTAGCAGAGTTGGAGGAGTTTTCAGAGAGGGGGCAGGAAGAACACAGAGGTTGCCAAGAAGATGGATCAGATGGCTGCATGAGTGTCACAAAGCAATACAGCCGAGATTGCTGACAAAGTGTCTGTCAACTGCTGGCCTGAAACGAATTTAAATTACCCTGTAGTAAACATCCTAAACGTACATGGTGGTTTAGGACTAAAAAGCAAAGCTGCCATTTACTGAGTACTTACTAAGTGCCAAGAACTTTACATACATATGTCTTGTCCTCACAACAACTTTGCAAACTGGTATGATTAGTTCCATTTTATTGATAAGGAAACTAAGGCTCAGTGAAATTAAAAATTAAATGAATGTAGCATTCTAAAAGTGAACTTCTAGAAATAAAAAGTGGGAGTTTCAGTCTATTAAACATATTAAATATGAGTTGACCGAATCTCCTTATTGGATTATAGGTAGAGCAATTGTTGATGTCTTGTACATGCCACAAGGTCATTACCAATTGCTGTGACTGCAGACTGTTGCTGGGTCTGTAACACTGTTGCGGCCAACAGCTCTTTTTGTGAAATTCTTTGTGACTTTTTTTCCAATTTTCTTTACAAATGTGTCCTATTTGGTCTTTTATGACCATATACAAAATTTGTCCTCTTGCTATTCATCCAAAACTCAGAAAGAATATCGGTATGTTTATCATCCATTGGTACGTGTAAGCAATTATATTGTTTAAAATTATTTCTTTCCGTTAATGCAACATTAACTGTAGAAGTTCCTAGAGTGAAATAGAACGGCTCTCCTTAGACTGACAAAATACCCTGTGGCACTTTGCTTATTTAAATAGAGTGTTCTTCAGCAAAGGTTGCTCCATCAACAATTAGTGTCTTCATAACTACTAAATTATTCATTAATGCAAATCCAAAATCTAATCACTTTATTCTTCAGCAAAGTTGAATGAAGAAAATTAATGCTATTTATTTCTTTAAAATGTACTCTCTAGTTCGTTTGGCCTTAATATGTTTGAATAATGATAAATATAATTTTGATATTCAAGGGCTCTATAGCAATTTAATTTTTCTAATAACAAATGAAAGATGAAGACAGGATTTTCCTAGTCATATAATAAATCCATAAGGGTCAACAAAATGATATTTTGGCACATTGTGTCAGATTGACACCCACATTTCCCATTTCCCCTTTGTGTTTACTCCATGGACAGACAGTTACTAAGTTCTCCTTGCCCCCAAACTTTGCAAGCAGTCCAGTGACCATAACATCTATATTTATTTATCCAAGGATTTCAATAATAATAGAGAAATGTGTAATTTTGCCACAAGCATCCTTTTATCTTCTCTTTAATAATCAGTATCTTATTTTTCCTTTCAATAATTATTCTTCCCAACTTTGAAGCCATGCTGTTCCATGTGAATTTGATCTACAACTCAAGGGCAGGTTTTGGTCACATGACTCAGGCCGGCCAACCAGAGAATTACATTTCAGCCACCCCAGTGCTTGGCTCAGGTATATGTATATAAACGGCCTGCTTAGAACCAAAGAAAAGCAACCAGTGTTTGGTAAGAGACCCAGTCATGGTGGAAGCAAGCCCTGCCTTTGGATTTTTCAGTAAAATGAGCAATAAATCCCCAAGTTCAGAGGTTAAGCAGTAGGCGTTTATTGAAGCTCCATTTATTAAAAGAAAATACACTAAATCAAGATCACTCTAAATGACACCCATGGCAGACACCCAAGTTCATTGTGGTAGATAGAATTATGTACCCTAATTTAGATATGTTCTCAATCTTAATCTGCATTTTTGTGGGGGTGAACCTATTCTAAATAGGTCCTCTTGAAGATGTTATTTTTACTTAACTTGTGGCCAACTGCATGAGGGTAGGTCTTAATCCAGATTATTAGAGTCCTTTATAAGCAGAGGAAATTCAGGCATGGTTAGAGAAAAACACAGGGAGGAGTCAGAAACAGGAAGTCATGGGCACCAGAAGAGAAAGGAGAGAAAATTGCCATGTGAGAGGAAAGCCTAGGAATCCAAGGATTACTGGCCAGTTAGAATGCTACCCACCCTGAGTAACACTTTGATTTGGACTTCTGGTCTCTGAAACTGTGACCCTATAAATTCCTGTTGTTTAGCAGCCTGGAAAACCAAGACAGTCATCCCAAGTTACAACAATAAGTGAGCAAATCCTTCCATACTACTGACTCAATGCAGTGTTCCAGGAAGGCAATCAGAGACACCAGATATGTCTGCATAAGTCATATATCATACAAACCTTGAAGGGCAATTTTGCATAGTTTACAAACTTAATGATGCCTGAGGATTTGTGAATCTTATGGTATGTACAAAACCAGGGACAAATTGTTGCCTTTAGAACTCAGATGAAACTTAATTATTCAAATGTTTGATTAGATTTTTATGTGGTAATATAGTTTTATGTGGCTCTCATGGGGGAAGTCAGTTTGGTTATGTGAAGCTGGCATTATAACAGGATTTTAACAGTAATTGAGAATCTCCTTTCTATAATATTCAGATTTCCATATTCTTATGAAAGAAGGTAATCTTTTGAAGTATATACTTTCAATCTGAACAATGTAGATGAACTTTCAAACTGTTCTTTTCAAAAATACTGTTTTGGGGTTTTTTGAGATTTGGTAAGAAAGAATATTTTAAAAGTAAATTATACCTACAAGTAGATTTGTGTTGAAACAATATTATATGTTGTCTATTGACCACTTGAAAATTTTAAAAGTGCATTAAGCTTTAAATTGCATGGCATTTATTAGTAAAAGGTTGTACCATAATTGTTAGTGAGCTTTCAAAAGTGTTTCTTGGAGATAATGTTTGAATAATCTATTGACTGGATTTGAATAATTTATGCATGAACTAGCATAGAGTTATAATTGCAATTACAATGTTCAGTTCAGTGGCAATGAGTTGCATTTGAAGTTGGATGGCGATTACCCTGTATAGCTTAGGCTCTGCTTTTCATTACATTTTAAACAAAGGATTCTGAGTAAAGGGAGATGGCTCAGAGCTTGACAAAAGTTCCCAAGTGAAGTTTTAAGGAGTTTCTTTCTAAAGATTTTTATTTCACTTTATTATTTTTTTAATATTCAAAGTCTGAAATCCAATCTTGCATGCTTCTGTGCCATAGAGATAAAGCAAGGGACTGAAAGTGCCCCTGGTTGGGCAGAAAAGGACTTTTCTACTTTTCTTCTGAAGGAGCAGCTGCTCTTATCAATAATTTCCTGAAGCAATAGTCCTGGAGTGTAAACAATATTTTATACAGATGACAGTGGAACAGAATATGTTATTGCTGAAATTTGTGCACTTCACTGTGGAGAATGGATTAACCCTCTCTAACAGGGAATCAACTACATAATATTTTCTGAATTAAATGAAAGGGTTAAGAGTTTTTTATATGAAGGGAGTTTCTGACTCAAAAGCAACAATTCAATATTGTTCTTTTCACAAACAAACAATTTATATCCTAGCACATTCTAAGAGATTAATACTAACAGTCTTAAAGCATCTTGGTGATTAATTCACATTAATTTTGGGAATGTGGCACTGAATTTTTGCTTTTTTGAAAAAATTTAAAACTGTACAAAAGTGTTGACAATTGTCAGGGTCTATTTTCCTTGTTTATCTGAGATGTCAGTGGGCCACGAATCAATTTCTTTTATATTTCCTGAAGTCAACAAGCAAACATTTATAAAAGCTTTCACAATTAAAACAATTTTAATTATAATATGTCTAGAATCAAGCACTTCCATGGAAATCATCTGTTGCTAGATACTTTGAGGTTTGTTTCACTCATGAAGGGAATGTTTCTCTCATTCCCTTTGTCCAAATTTTGTCTGCTGTTTCTAAAATATGGGGATATTCCTTAATTTTATCACTCACATTAAAGGCATTCTAAAATGGGACATTGTCTAGGGGAATGAAAGGCAGAGCTGTGTAACTCTCGTATCATGGTCACCCTAACACATAAAGAATTGTGTATTCTTAGATGTGTAAATTTGAAAGCAGCCTTGATTCCATTCTATTGTGTCCCCTGCTTCTAAGCAAAACAAAACAGTAAAATATTGTAGGCATATATTGTTGAAAATCTTAAAATCAGATAAAAATTTACAGCCTTTTTCAATAACTTCTTTTTTTCATAAGAGTTATGTTCAGGAATATAATTTACTTCCTCTATAAGTTAGATCAATTCCCACTTGCTGGTTTTTAAACTACTAATTTAGGTTTGAGATCATTATAAGAACATTAAAGATGGACTAATTAAATATAAAATCCTCAGTGAACTATTGAGAAATTTATAACTCGAAGGTAAAAGGTTTATTTTGCTTTTAAATCTTGTTGAGTTAAACTGTTTGTATTTTTAGGCTTCTTTCAAAGACGTTGAATATTTTATTCCTACTTATTCCTACTTCTCTTTGCAAATGAGAATGAAAAAACAGACCAGATTTTATCATCACAGTTACCTTATTAAGCCAGTTTCATAACTAATACAGTTTGAAGCATAGAAAATGACTACTCTTTAATGAAAATATTCATTGCAAAATCCAAATCCAGTTGCTAAATTTGTTTTTGATATTCTCTTGTGTAAAATGATCTATGGGGATGACTCTATTTTAACTACACTAATTTACAACTTACTAATTACACTTTACTAATTAGTAATGATAAAGAATGGATTTTATAAAGAAATAATTTTGATTGAGCAACATTGTAAGAAGATACGTTTTACCTATATAAGAGAAAACATGCTTTTGACATTTATTTTAGAGGAGCAGTGGATAAAAGCATGTACCCTGAAGTGAGCTGCCTGTGTTTTCAAGTCACATGTGTAAATCTTAGTCCCTTCATCTGTAAACAGTACTTACCTCTGAATGTTAGAATTATTTTATTATATGCAAAAGCACTTAACACAGCTTCTGGAGCAGAACTTTAAGTTTTTGCTAATATTTATGGTTTATAGTTAAGTAGATAGCATTTATTCTAAAATAACTTATCTATTCTTTAGTTTCTCTACCTGGAAACATTATAGGAAATATCACTTTTGATAAACTTCTATAAAAATTTATAGTCTTATGCCTTTCACTAATTTGAATGGTTCTTTTCTCCATATTACTCTGAAGTAAAAAGACTTTTCTTTGAGAAGAATCAATTCATGACTCAGGAGAAAATAAAGGAAGAAATCGCTTATAATCAAGTACTTTATATATTAAATTTATTCAATCATTTCATTTATTCATTAGTTATTTGTTGAGGATTTATAATGATCTATATTATTTATACATATATTATTTATATGTATTTGATAAACTTGTCTTATAATACCTAGGCTTGCATTGAGTCTTTAAGGATTAGCAGGATTTGAACAGGAGAGTTTGTAATTCCATGCAATGAATATACATTGACGAGGTCAGAGAATATTTATATATATTTTATTTATGTATTTATAGGCTATATATTTATACATAATAAATCATGATATTATATATGTTATTTATATATGTTGTATGTATTATTTATATGTATTATTTAAATCCTCCAAACAAGTATCATATTCTTTTATTAAGGTAGACGAAACAGGAGAATGAGGAGATTAAGTAATCTGATATGTGACAATGCTGGGATTTAAATCCAAATTTCTCTGCTCTAAAACATGCTTTTCCTAGAAATACCATATTGCTCTCATAAATGGTAAATTTAGGCCAGTGATGCATGAAATAACTAAGGATGAAAGTATGGCAAGACTAAAATACTAAGTGCTAGGGTTCAAATTTATATCAAATGACCTAAATACTAATGTAAGAATTAACTCATTAAAAAGCAAGATTGATTTACTATTTATTAACAATATGGGTGAAGTTATAAGCTTTCTAAGTCATTCTTTACTATCTATACTGCATTTTCAGGCCAAATGACAATGACTGAACATACTAGATCATTTAGGAATGCTTCTCCAGTAAAGAGAAAATAGGCTATTTTATATCAAATACTTGTTATGAAGGAACAGTTTATTAATGCTAATGTGTGTACAGTTTTGTGGGTCAAAATTTTAAAAATTAACCTAAATTATTTGTAAAATAGTATGCCATGCCTTAAGAGGTAATTTTGTAACCCAATCAAGGATATTGAGAGGATCTAACTGGTGAATTGTGTTTAGGATAGGTCATCAATACAATGATATTATAAGGATACTTTTAAATATCTCTCTCCTAAGAAATTTTCCCCTGAAGATAATTCATTTGACATTTCTGCAAGGACTTGAGAGACTAGAAAACACAAAATTTCCTGAAGTTATATCTCTTTGAATTTAGTTCAAGAAAGATTTGCATTTTCTCTTCTGTTGTATTTTAAAATTCCTTTTGAAGATGGTATACAGTTTAACTGAAAAATTACTTGATTGAAAAATGATGGTCAATTAGCAGAGATAATTCTAAAGGATATTTTATATTAATGCATTTCATTTTCCTGAAGTAGAACTATATCCATTGTGATTTTAAAATGGTTTGCCCTGAATTATGGGCTGCTATTTCTGAGGAGTATAATATAGGTTTATATAGGTTTCTGTTTATACCTGAGAGGGTCCTTCACACATGTGCATCTTGTACAAAATAGGATGGTAATCAACTGCTGTTATCACAAAGTGGAGGAAGTTGGCGTAAACCTTGGTCAAGTGATTTGACTTTTCTAAAGCCAGTCTATTTGTGAAATGAGATTACAATCAATGTTAACTATTAAAATCACAGGCAATGTTTTCTTATCCATCATGGAGGAGATATAGATAGCTAGCTTGCTAACTCTCAATTCCAAATGTTACTGATCACACAAAATAAGATAAAATAATACAATTTAATTTTAATATAAGACATTCAACATATAGTTGTGTTCCTTATAAAACTCATAATGCTATTTCTTTAGAACTGTGTATAATATTAATATAGTACCTCTCACACAGGGGTCCAAAACTGCATATCCACAGGATGATTAGGGCCTCAATTGAGAAGTCTAAAAAGATCTTAGCAACAGGTGCAAAACAGCTGCAGTTCTATTTCAGTAATGACAATGGATGGATTTATTCTCTGTGGGCTCTCTCTTGTACATTCTGAACTGACACTAATGTTTAGGATGCAAAGCAAATTAATAATAAGCAACTCACATTTTAATGGATGAAGAAAACTTCAATGTTGTGAAGTATTGAGAATCTGGCATATGCAGTAATAATTTACTGTCTAAGTCTTGTTTATTCTTTCATTTAGCTTTGAATGGCAATATCAGTATTAACTCTGGACAATAAGAATAGGCTAAAGTTTACAAATTAGCTTACTTTAATAGAAAACATTGCTTTATAGCAAAATTTGATTTAGATACCATTTTATATTTTTATTCCAAATAAATATTTTTAAATTTCCTTATTGATACTATTGACAAATCTTGCCATGGTTTAATTTAATTTTTTTTTCTCTTTTGAAAAGATGCTCCAAATTTGAGATTTCCTTCAGCTTGCATCAATGTGAGATATAATTGGTGTCAATTCCAAAAGTATTTATGAAGTACGTACTATGTGCTGCTGGAGAGTGGAAGAGCTGTAACAAAAAGTAAAATGAAAGGGTTCCCCCCAAAAGCTTTCTCTTTTTTCATTAAAAAATTTATTGAAGTATATCGTTTATACATGAACTTACATAAACAATAAGAATATAGTAAAAGTTGTGAATTTACAAAACAAACATGCGTATCATACAGGGCTCCCATACCTTAACCCACCACCAATACCTTGCATTGTTGTGAAACATTTGTAACAAATTATGAAAAAGCATCATCAAAGTATTACTTCTAAGTATAGTCCATATCTTACATTTGGTGTATGTTTCCCCCAACCCACCCTATTATTTTTTGTTCGTAAACCATAAAATTTATCTAACTTGTACAATCAATGCCATTTGGTATAATCACAGAATTGTGCATTCATCACTTCAATCAATATTAAAGCATTTTAATTACTCCAAAAAAGAAAAAAACAAAAACAAAAACAGAATCACTTATCATACCCATAAGTTAATGTTATTAATTACAAATCCTATGATGTGATTTCACCATTTCTATTCATTTCCAAACATTTACAAACAACTTTTTACCAATTCTGTACAGATTAAAATTCTACTTTCCATTCTCTAAACACATTCTATTCTCTGGTGATTTATATTCTAGCTGTTAATGCCATGAGTTTGCTCATTTTATTTAGTTCATAATAGTAAAATAATACAATATTTGTCCTTTTGTTCTTGGCTTACCTCGCTCAACATAATGTCCTCCAGATTCATCCATGTTGTCGTATCCTTATGACTTCATTTCTTCTTACAGCTACATGATATTCCATCATGTGTATATATCACAGTTTATTTATTTGGCAGTTGATGGACACCTGGATTGTTTCCATCTTTTGGCAATTGTGAATAATGCCACTATGAACATCGGTGTACAGATGTCTGTCGTGTCACTGCTCTCAGTTCTTCTGGGTATACCTAATAGTGGTATTGCCAGGTCACATGGCAGATACAAATCCAACTTCCTTAGGAACTGCCAAACATAGTTCCATGGTGGCTATACCATTCTACATTCCCACCAACAGTGTAAAAGCATTCCTATCTCTCTACGTCCTCTCCACCATTTGTAGTTTTCTGTTTTGTTAATAGTGGCCATTCTAGTAGGTGTGAAATGATATCTCATTGTAGTTTTGGTTTGCATTTCCCTAATAGCTAGTGATGTTGAACTTTTCATGTGATTTTTTTGCCATTTGTATTTCTTCTTTAGAAAAATCTCTGTTCAGGTCTTTTGCCCATTTTTAAATCTGGTCATTTGTCTTTTTATTGTTGAGTTGCAGAATCTCTTTATATCCTAGTTGGATGTGTGATATCCAAATATTTTCTCCCATTGACTAGGCTGCCTTTTTACCAACTCTTCCCAAAGTCCTTTGAGGTACAGAAGTGTATAATTTTGAGGAGGTCCTATTTATTTTTTCTTTTGTTGATTGTGCTTTGGGTATAAGGTTTAAGAGACCCCTACCTATACAAGTTCCTGTAAATGTTTCTCTATATTATCTTCTAGGAGTTTTATGGTTCTGGCTTTTATGTTTAGGTCTCTGATGGATTTTGAATTGATTTTTGTATAGGGACTGAGACAGGGGTCCTCTTTCATTCTTTTAGTTATGGTTATCCAGTTCTCCCAGCACCATTTGTTGAAGAGACTGTTCTGTCCCAGAAATGTGGAATTGGTAGGCTTATCAAAAATCAATTGACCATAGAGGTAAGGGTCTATTTCTGAACTATCAATTTTATTCCATTAATAAACTTGTCTATCTTTATGCCAATACCGTGCTGTTTTGACCACTGTAGCTTTATGATAAACCTCAAGTTCAGGAAATGTGAGTCCTCTGACTTTGCACTTCCTTGTTAGGAGGCTTTTGGCTATTCGGGACACATTTCCCTTCCAAATAAATTTGATAATTGATTTTTCTGCTTCTGTAATATACACTGTTGGAATTTTGATTGGTATTTTGTTGAATCTATAAATTGGTATGGGTAGATTTGACATCTTCATGATGTTTAGTCTTCCAGTCCATGAACATGAAATGTCCTTCCATTTGTTTAGGTCTTCCTTGATTTCTTTTAGCAGTTTTTTCATATATTTCTGAATACAGATCCTTTACATTCCTGGTTAAATTAATTCCTAGATATTTGAGTCTTTTTGTTATTGTAAATTGAATTTTTGCTATTTTGGAATTTTTGCTTTTTGCTATTGTAAATTGAATTTTTTCTTGATTTCCTCCCTAAAAAGCTTTCAATATAATTAAAATGATGAAATTGCCTAAATAACCATG
>JAQZBX010110279.1:0-10408 GCA_029593785.1 Cabassous unicinctus
ATTGATTGTACACTTTAGATAAATTATATGGTTTATGATAAAAAAATAATAGGGTGGGTTGGGGGAAAATACACCAAATGTAAGATGTGGCTACAGTTAGCAGTACTACTTTGACAATGCTCTTTCATAATTTGTTATAAATGTTTCACAACAATGCAAGGTATTTGTGGTGGGGTGATGTATGGGAGCCCTGTACAATGTTATGCATGTTTGTTTTGTAAGTTCACAACTTTTACTATATACTTATGTTTATGTATGTTCATGTATGAATGATATACTTTAGTAAACTATTTTAAAAATGAATTTAAAAATGGTTGGTTTGGGGATTCCCTGATCTAGGCTGGGCCTGAAAAGGGCAGCTCATGTCTGCTCCACATGTTTCTTATCCTCCTTTCAGCCATAGACCAGCCTGGGAGAGTTCTTCTCATAATGAGGGCAGAGGCTTGAGATGGCAGGTGGAAAATTCAAGAGGCCTTTGAAGGGTTGGGCTTGGAATTGGATCACATTTCTTTCCAGCTTCACTATTGACTAAAGCAAGTCACAATGGCTGGACCTAAAATCAAGGTGTGGCGAAATATACTCACTCTTCTATTAGGTAAGGAGAAGCAGTGACGACTTCTGAAATAAATGTAACTAACCAACTAGAGAAAGGGTTAAGTGTGTGTGTGTGTGTGTGTGTGTGTGTGAGAGAGAGAGAGAGAGAGAGAGAGAGAGAGAGAGAGAGAGAGAGAGAGAGAGAGAGAGAGAGAGAGAGACAGAGAGAGAGAGACAGAGACAGAAAGGCACACAGAGAGAGACAGAAAGATGGAGGAGGGAGAGTAGGAGAAAGAGAGGAAGAGAAAGAAGAGGTGACATGGTAACTTTGCTTTTTAAAAATAGTTTTATCCAATGTGGAGAATAGCTTGGAAAGAAAAGAATAAGTATAAATATAGATAAATAAGTTGTGAAACCATTGTAATATTTCTTTTTAAGAAATTGTGGTTCTTTGAACTATGATGACAGAGGTGTTGAAAAAGAAAAGAAGATGTATTTGAGAGATTTAAGAGATAAAATACTCAGGTCTTGGTGATGTCTTGACTATAGGGGTAGACTGAGGGGAAGTTAGTGATGATGACTCTAAGTTTTCTGGCTAGACAAACTGAACATGTGAAGACCCCATTCACTGGGAAGAAAGCATTAGAAAAGGACCAGGGTTTAAAGGCTTGGATCATGATAAAAACTTCTGCTTTGGAAATATTAATTTGAAAGTTCTTTTGACACATCCAAAAAGATATTAAGCAGAGAATTGGATTTTGGGATCTGAATCTTAGAGGGACATCTCTGGTAGGGAAAATAAAATTAAGTCAGTAAAATTACCTAGGAAGAGACTGTATGTTGAGAAACACTGATGTCTTCATTAAAAGCCCAGGTAGAAGAGGATGAGTCTGGAAAGGAGACAGAAGCAACATCTAGAAATGTATCAGGGTGAACAAAACTGTTGAAAGTTATGTTGCTGATGTGTTGATGGACAGCAGCATGTTGGATATCAGTCATATGAGTGGCAAAAATAATTCCCTAATAAAACACTGCAGGCATATGTGAAATATTAGGCTGAAGTGTGATAGGTTTAAAATAGTCCATTTTAATTCTTATGTTTTAGGTGTGGGGCATGCTATGATTAATTAGCTAATCATCTTTCTGTTTAAATGCCACTACTTTATATTAGGCCTGGAACAGATTGCTCTCCACCCCTCCAGATTAATGTTTGAAGAAAGAAATATGTTGAAATTCAAGTGAATGTGAAATCTTCTTTTGTGACTACAGAGAAGCTGCCCTAGCTCATTTAATACTAATGTCATTAGTGCTGCCAGCGAGTTCCAGAAATGTTCACTAGAGCAATTTTTGTGCTTTTGTACGATTTAGATTCACATTGAATGTAAGAGTAGGGAGAAGGGGAGACAGACATTTTTCCCAGAAAAACCATGACTACCAGAGTGAGTCAACACTACTCAGTAAATAGTAAGTACACTAGCAACCATGCTGACGTACACAAATCTTTACAGCTCTATTAGAAATCAAGTACTTTAAGTGCCCTTCATAGCTCTCTTCTCCATCTCCACTGACATTTTCCTACCCCATCCCTCCCCTCGACCAAAGTCAGGCCCAATAAGAAATAATTACATGTCAAAACAGGGATTCTATTATATTATTCACATATATACATGCCACTCAGAGATTTTTATTAGTAAAGCCTCTTTGGGAGGAAAGTATGTATATATGTGAACTAGGGATAGATTTCTTTTCCTCTCACGCTGATGAAAGTTGTAATTTTAATATATATGTCTCAGAACTTTATTTAGTGAGAACACATGATAGAACAACTTGCATTCATTTGAATATTGAATATTATACAGAACTCACTCCATGCCAAAAATGGCCTTTTTGTGTTTCAGTAATAAGAAACTGTAAACATATTTCAAATTAAATTACTAATCTGGTTGTTTTCTTTCCAGTGTGAGGCATCTTGATGCCTTTGGTAATTCTTCTCAAGCTTATGCTTGAAACTCTATTATGGTCACTTTGAAAGGAATGCATTCTGTTCCTTCCAAGTGACAGATATGTTTGAATGCTCAAAATAATTAGTGTGAAAGCATCTGTGGAACAATCCAGAGAAATTAGTAACAAAAAGTTATTATTATCCATGATAATAATATTATGTTTTATAAAATATAACTCACCTTCTTTAAAATGATGTCTGACATGTAAAACAACTACATTTGAGTACTAAAAGAATATTTTTTCACACAATATCCCTGGAGCCTGTAGCAGTGGCTAGAATGTAATAGGTGACAAATAAGTGGTTGTTGAATAAATGAATTTCATAAAATCATTCCCCAGCGCATAGAAAGTCAAGCAAATGACTTCAGTGCTTTCATTTCATATTGATTTTGATCTGCTTGATGGCAGGCAGGTATTACTTTAGTCAGAAACACTGATTGGTAATATTCTTAGAGGCTGAGGAACTCCTTTTCTGCTTACTAAGAGAGTCTGCAGACAATATTTTGAGGTTAATTCTTAATTTTGAACTTAAACTCTAGAGTGCTTCAGCCATATGAGTTTGCTTTAGGTGGTACTTAAGAGTTTGAGCAGTTTACCCCATGATATCTTGTGCCGTTCTTTAATGAATTGTGGGTACTTGGTTTTCATCTTCACTTGCATGGTAGAAGAGAACTTGATCACATAATTCTACATAATGGATAGGCACTGCTATTAATTTTAATACTAAAAGCACTATTTAGGGTAATTATGTGGTTCCCTAGCTCAGCAATCATTTCAGGAGCCTGTGTAAGAGCATTTATAATATTGTTATATTTATATCATTTTGACTATTTTCTTCCATTTTTTGTAGTCTATATGTTTTGCATTTATATCATGGTAATAAATGATAGCTTCTGATTTTTTTTTCTCACAATCAGAGAAGTGTTAAAAATCTGTCATGTAAAACACTAATTTTTATTACTAGGAGAACCTAAAGTTATTGGTATGTTAATTGAATGTGGTTTGGGGAAAAGTGTTTCTGCCTTACAGAGTTCATTTGCATATTAATAACAAAACTTTGTTCAGTAGGGACATTTTCTGATTAAAGAACTTAAGGTAATAGCTAGTTTAGAGATTATATGATCTAAAATTATGGTCTGAAATAATCATAATTTCTAAAGAAAATGTCCTCTCAGATAAGCTACGTTCATTAAAGAGCAAAGAAACAGATTGAAATATTGATATTATGTCTATACACACAAAACAGCAAGCAAGACAGTGTTTTAAGGCATATTGTAGAGAAGTTTTGTTTTTTGTTTTTATTTTTGTTTTGAAGAAAATTCTCCACTACTGATATTATGGAGCTCTATGTGCTGGCCAGAAGTCATAAGGCTTCAACTGTTCTTTCCAGGAGGACTCTTGCTAGAGCTTTCTTTCAAGAAGTTGGGGAGAGGATTGGGATCAGGTTCCTGGCCAGTAATAGCCAAGAGGCTTTGAGTTAGTTACATTAGATAGCAGGAATATTTAAACTGCCTCACGGACCTGGGACACTCCTATTCTGGAACTACCAACAGGTTTTCTCCTAAGCCTTATCTCAGAGAGCTCCACTTTTATGATCCTTGGTAACATTACTTAATTTAGATTTTAAATAAATGTATATAAATCATACAGCCTATATCGATAACGTCTGGAAAAAGTCACCCAATGTTCTGAGGGGTTTAGGCCTGTATGCTAGAAATTTGGGAGAATGTTTCCACCACCTCACTGTACTAAGAAGGTTGAGACTGTACCTCAGAGATTGGGGAAAATGAGGCTTTCACTCCAATGTTCTTGGAGGATGAGGTGTGGAGCACAGTCACCACCCACCTGCTTGAAAAGGGAACCAAAAGTATGGCCCTTGGACAAGCCTGTGGAAAGGGTGGGCCCCCATAAACTCCAAGGACTTTGAAATCTAATGGAGGATGCCCTGCAGGTTTTCGGAACTGTAGAGGATGCTTGTTGCCTGTTTCCTTCCCAAATTCTCCTTAAGGTAACGCAAATGTTTATCCTATAATATCCCTCCTTTGTATATTGGAAGCAGATAACGTGTTTACTAAGTTTCACAGCTCTACAGGCAAAGGGGAATTTTTGCCTCTACACAGACTGTATTCCTATAACAGAATTATATGAGATTTTGTACCTAGCATTGCTACTGAAATGATTTAAGGCTTTTGGAATATTGTGATGTAATGAATGCATTTTGCATATGGATTTTTGGGATTCAGAGGGTGAAGTGTGGCGGTTTGAAATTATTTCATGAATCCCCAAAAGAGAAGGTTTTTGTTTTTGAACGAGTTTATTCCTGTGGGTGTGATACTCTTTGATTTGAATTGATTGAGGGCTCTTGATTAGATTACTTGATAAGATCAATTTTGGGCTTTTGATTGGACTATGTCAGTGGGGCATGATTCATGTTGAGTCTCCACCCTTTTGCTGGGTCTGGTATATAAACAGTGAGACAGAGAGACACAGACAGACAGACATAGGAAAAGGAAGCAGCCATGTTTGAGCCTCCATGTAGAGAGAGGACTAGAGGACTGCTTAAGCACGAAGCCCCAAGAGGCTGGGCTCACGGAGCATCTCAGGAGGCTCTAGGTGCCTGGTAGCTTACAGCTGAACTCAGGAGGAAAGCGAAACAGCCAAGACTGACATAGGAGGCCGGGAAAGAGACAAGCCTATGCCTGGTTGCCTCAGCTGAGCTCAAACCTCCCACTGGCCATCTTGCTTCAAGTGGCAGCTGACTTTGATAAGAAAGCAACTCCGATGGTGCCTCGGTTTGAAGTTTTCATGGCCTTGGAACTGTAAGCTTTTACCCGAAATAAATCCCTTTTATAAAAACCAACACATTTCTGGTACTTTGCACTGGCAGCCCTTTGACAAATTAAAACATGTTCAAAAAAAGATTTCCTTTTTAAAGAACTCCCATTATTTAATCCAGCTGCTTCAGACTCTGCTTTGCAATTATGTAGTTACTTTGGTGGAATACATACTCATCTTGTTTGATGAAGCTCATAATTCTATGTAACTACATTGTGTTTTTGTAATTTGTATTATGCAGTATTCCTTGTGACTTGATATCCATTCACTTTTTATACTCATTATTTGATTCATCTTTTAGGGCAAAAGATAAAATTTGAACTTATGTCACAAATAGTTTGTAATCGTAAATATGTGAGCATTAGCATAAACGATTAACTAGTACCTTATGGGGTTTTGTTATGTATGAATTTATCTGTAGCTTAGATTTTCTTTTTCTATTTAATTTCCTATTAAGATAGGCAGAAGATGTAAAAAGTAAGTGCTGACTTTCTCTAGTTTATAATTATCTGCAAAAAAAAAAAAAAAAAAAAAAATACTACTGACCAACAATTAGTAAAGGTGTTGTATTTGCAGTTAATCTTTTGTTCTCTCTTCCTATTATCACTCATTACCAGCAGCAGTCTACCAGTTAAATCAAAGAGAAAAAGGAAAAATACATAGACTGAGATTCTTAAGGCCCTCATTAAAGCACTGAGCTAAGTAGGGATAGGCAAGGACAAGACATGAAGTTTAGAGTCATATATTATACCTATAAAATTATATCCAACTTCCTGCTCGATATCTGTAATAGAATGCTTCAGAGATACCTATATTCATAAAACTAAATTTATTTTCTTCCTCCCTTCCCAAACCTATCTACCTTTCATTTTTCTCTATCTTGGTGAATGGTGCTAACAGATACCTAGTTACTTAAGTCAGAAACCTGGGAACAAGCCTCAATTCCTCCCTCTCATTTAAACTTTAATCCCATTGGGGATGAAAGTCTATACATTTTATGTCCTTAACATTTCGTGAATTCCTCCCCTTCTGCTCCATCTTGCTACAACTGCTTTATTTCAGGTACTATCACCTCTCTGCTAGACTTCTACAAAAGCCCCTTGACTGGTTCCCGTGCCTCTGATCTTGTTTTTATCCAATCCAATCTTCATACTGTTGTAAGAATGACCTTTATAAAGTAAATCTTACAGTGCCATTTTTCTGCTAAGGATCTTTCGGTGGCTTCCTTAACTTTCATGTAAAAGTCTTCAAAAGGCTTTCTAGCTTGTAAGAATCTTCCGTAACCTAACAACTTTTACCTCTCAAGCCCTATCCCTTACCCATACCTTCTTCAGTTCCCTATATAGTTCATACTTACTTTCCTGCTCTCCTTAATCATGCCATTCCCTATTTTCCTTCCGGGACTACATACGTGTTCTTCTTTCTACCTACACACAGGCTGCCTTCTTTCTCTGCTTATTTAGCTTTTATCCTTCCTTAAAACTTTTATGAGGATTTTTTACCTTCTCCTGCCTTCTGGATTTTCATGCAATTTCTATAAATTGGCATAGCATCCAGATTTGCTTCTATTTAGCACTTATTAAGTTGAATCAAGATTGTCTTCCACTTGACCTAATCTTGAGTCCTCATATTGTGGGATTTATTTTGTTTTCTACACTTACTAGCATGTTGATTAGCATGAACTTCACAGTCCAAAATTATTTGTTGGGTGAATGAATGCAATCAGATTAGTTTGCAACTCATTTAATTTTTCTTGATTTTACTGTTAGGAGGTTCTTCTATAATTGCCAAAGAGCATATACAGCACAATCAATATGTCTGCCTAGTTGACAAAGAATTCCTACTTGAAATTTCTCCATACATTTAGGGAAGAAATTTCCCCATTATAACCTTTACTGCCACCATACTGTAGCCGAAGTTTAAAACCCATTACTCGCTAATTTTTCACACCCAGTACTCAGTAAGTTCTTTTAAGTCTATTTCCAAATATCTCTTCGAAGCTTTACTTACCTCTTCTGTCAATCCCTATAGCCACTGCGTTAGCCCTGCTCTCATCGTTTCTCATGGAAATGTGTCTCTGCAAATAGCTTCCCTTTCTCTCATTTCACCCTGTCTATTCTCCATAATATCACTGTGGTCATAATTCTAAAATAGAAATTTCTAATATCATTCTTTGCTTAAAAGCTCTCAATGGTTGCCTAATTTCAAATAGAAAAAAATCAATATTGTTTAATAAGGTGTGACAGAGAAAATGACATATTTATACCAAATCTGTTGCATTTTTCTCCTAAACTGTGTTTCTCTTATTCCACTACTGCTGGAGAGCATCTCAACTCCATTGGCTATAAGACCATAACATGAATAAACAATGTAACCTTTATTTTGACATTTGTGGGCTTGTCTGTTAAAGCATTTAGATTTACTTACTTTACTAGTACAAATGATAACTACAACATTGTGGTTAAGAACAGGAGTGGTTAAATTATGAATGAGTTGCGACTCCCATATCACTACATGTGGGAATTTAGGCAAACCACTCACTTTCTCATGCTAAATTTGGATTGTCTCATTTAGCAAATGGTAATTCTATCATTGGGATGTTGAGAATTGAACAGCTAATAAAAACTTAGTAAATACTGGCTATTATTATTATCTGTAAAAAAAGATAATAGTACTATGTATAGGATTGTTTTGAAGGTTAAATTAGATAATCCATGAATAAGCATTTAAGACAGTACTTGGCATATCTTATCTGCTTAATTAACATTCATTTATGTGATGATTGTCATTATTATTATCATTAAGATGAATCACACCATTCAAATTTCTGACGAGGTATTCGATGATATTGAGCCTAAGCTTACCACAACTCCCAGCAATATTAAATCTTAAATCTGGAATTTTCTCAGCTGTCAAGCCAACAAGATACTGTTTATAGAAATGTTTTCTTCTTTTAGTTTAAATGAACAAGGAATGCAGAGGCAGTATTGACTATTTAAATCTTCAAATACTACCCCTCTATCACTCCTACTAACACTGTTAGTAATTAACAAAGCATGAATTGTTTTTTGGCTATTGGCCAAGAGGTAGGAGGGTAAGTTAGACCAAATAATGAGCAAATTGACAATCATTCTTCAAATGAATAAAAGTGGCTCTGTGTGCTGTATGTTTCCATCACAGTTTGTCAGTGGCTTTAAAAATCTGTTCTATTTATTTTACTTTGTAACCAATATTTTAATATCGCCTCAAAAGGCTATGATCTAAGGCTATAACTATTTCTGGAGAAAGGGAAGAATGTGATAATATGCTATTTAAGTTCATATAAGAAGATATTTTAAATCTACTTCACTGTCTGATATTTCTCATGTGTATAAGTCAAGAAACTTAAACACTGTCACAAGTACATGATTTTCACATACAGGTATATTATAGCATGTTCAAAACTGCAATTGAATTATGAATAATAGCTGTGATTTTAGAAGCAGAGAATGAGAATGAAATAGTATAATATTTACCTCTCCTTAGAGTATATTTAGTCTAGTTAAAACATGCTGGTATGGATTTGAGAAGGTAATAATTGACTGTATTTTAAGGGCTCGAGGCAAAGCCGAAGGTGCTAACTCAAGCAAGTCATTAACACACTGGCAAAAATGCTTACAGGATACATTATGGCTTTCTATTTGTGCATTTTATACATTATATTCATTATTGATAATGCTAAAACTACTTGGATTAAATAATACATTTTGGCATAACGATAATTTATTAATATTAGTGTATAAATTGACCATTTTTCTATTTGTTATTTTTTCATACTTAATTTTACTTTTTCTTATCTACCTTATTTCTTTAGATAATAATGAATATCTATAGAGTGTTTCTATACCTTGGTTTTGAGATGCTATAAAGTCTATTAGGACAAAAAGAAAATATTAGATTTCCCAAACGTTTAGGAAGTTATGTGTTTACTTGAAAAATACTTACTAAATGCTTATTGTTGATGGAATTACTACTCGAGAACCTTACCGTGTCCACAGGCTGGCCAATATATTAAGAATTTAAGAAATTGGAGAGCCATATTTCTAAACATGAGATTCATATCTGTAAAATTCAATTTCTCAAATACTCATTGAACAGAAATCTTTCCCCTGGCTACTATGCTTTCCTCTCCACATTCTTGCATGGGGGCATTTTTCATACTCCCTCACCTTTGCTGTAGTTTATTAGAGATGTTTAACTTCTCTCTTCTCCTAGCACATGTGTGTTTTTTCCCCCTACTTTTATGAAATCAAGCTTTTCCTCATTTAAAGTCTCTGCTTTCCACTTATTCTTGCATGGCACACCTCTTCTCCTCACTGCTATCTGCTTATCATCTTTAAGCTTCCTTATCTTTTTCAGGGGCTTTAATACTTGGCTTAATTTTCCTCCCAGGAGTCACAAATATGAATACTTCCAGGAGTCAGGTATCTAATATAAATCTGTGAAGAGGTCGTTATTATTAAAAAGGATAAAGGTGAAACCTGTAACAAGGAGATAGGGTGCACTGTCTCTCAACGCATTCAAATTTAAAACTCAAACAACTCTCTAATTGCCAAACAAAACAAGGATTTTACTGCTGGCTGCCAGTTTGCAAACCCTGGCCATGAAATGATGCCCAGACTCCTTAGCATACCATATGCTGCCATTCAATATCTGTGATTGTGATTGTACACGAGAGGTTCCAGCTGCACTGAATTACTTGCAGTCACCCCAACTGCCCTCCTTTTGCCTTTATTATAGACTGACCTGTTGGGGGCAATGTCGAATGAATACAACTGTCATGGCCGTCTCTACCTGCTTCTTCTTCTTCTTCTTCTTCTTCTTAAAATAGCATATCCTGTTACTGTTCGCGCCACAATGTTCGCGCGCGCGCGAATAGTCACCATCTCTACCACGCCTAGCAACTCAAATTACCCAATCATGTATCGACACCTAAGCCTTAATGCACTTCCCCTTTCCCTGCTTATAAAAGAGCTGATTGTAACCCTCGCGGCAG